>VZRZ01006595.1:906314-959287 GCA_013398175.1 Climacteris rufus
GCCGCCGCAGCCCCGGCCCGCGGGGTCCCGCAGCCCGCGCCTGACCTCTGCGGGGCGGCGCGCACCCGGCCGAGCGGGGACCGAGCGGCACCCGAACCCACCGTGTCCGCCTCGCAAGGAAGCCGGTGACCTGTAGATAGCGATAGGCACTGAATGATGTTTGCTGCTGCCGTGGAAATGGTGAATGTGGTGAGCGCCCAAACTGGAGGCGCCCCACGCCACCCCAAGGAGGCCGCTGAGAGTGAGCGGGACTATCCAGAGCAGGGCCAAGCGGCCGCCGGCGCTGCTGCTGCCGCTGCTGGCGGGTCCCGGCTCCGGGCTGCCCCTAAGGAGCCCCCCCATCCTCCGGTGCGCGGCGAGCCGGCCCGCGGCGTCCTCGGGAGGAGCAGCAGCCACAGCAACGGAGGCAAACTTTGGGCAGAGGCGCTCGCACACTCGCACACGGCGCTGGCTGCAGCTCACGGCACCAGGCGAGCCATCTCTTCCCTTTGGGAAAGCCTGTGAGGATCCTTTTCTCCAGGTCTTCTTCTACCCAAAACAATCCGAGACATAGTCAGAGAATCCAGGCAGTTCAGAGCCTTCGCAGAGAGGTGGAAGAGGGGGAAAGCCCCGCGCCCCAACAATCGTTAGTTTCAGCTTTCCCGGGGCTGGTGCTCATTAACAATACTCCACAGTTGCAAGGGCTACGAGAATGCCAAGCATTCCCCCATCCTCAGTAATCCACAGTGTAGCCAATCATGCCACATTTCTGCTAAGAAAGAAAAAAGGGGATACCACTCCATCAGCCAGCGCTGGGAAAGCAGAGAAAAATCAAACTGCTGCTCTTCCCTCCATTCATCTCCAAACTGGTGAGCCCTCACCGAGCGAGCTCTCTCCCGGCGCGCACACACACTCACACTCGCGAACACACGCACTCACACACTCGCACACGCCGCCAGACAATAATCAGGCTGCTCCGGCAATCTCAATGGTCTGGCTATTGACAGTAATACCCGAGGATGTTTTCAGGGAGAATAGTGCACCCTTATGAAAGAAGCTGGGAAAAAAAATAAAAATAAAAATAAGCATGCTGGCGAGGAGCAGGGCTATGCAAATCTGCAGTCTCCGAACAGCAAATCGCTGAGGCTTGGATGCAATGCAGAGGACGAGCCTATGTTAAAGAGGGAGGCTGAGTTCAGCTCCCACACAGTCGCGCTGCCTCTCCTCAGCCTTTCGGGATCCGCGCACTGCCAGAACGCGGCTCGGGCGGTGTGGAGGGGACACACAGACACTCACAGACACACACACACGCCTCTCTTCCCCACCCGCCACCCACCCGCGCCGCGCAGTCAGCAGCACGGCGGGAGCACTTCCCCTCCTCCGATAGTTCAGAGGTACCAGTCTCTTGAAAACCCACTTTCATCTTAAAAAGGACGATTTCGGGTCTTTTAATTGGCCTAAACTTCGCCCATCAGATGTTTCCCTCCGTCTATTCGACACCGGCTGTGATTATCCGGTAATTACACGCACGGCGCCGAACAAAGAGTTACCGGGATTTTCTCCGGCACTACTCAACTACGGCACCTCGGCCGCCCACCGCAGCCGCGGCCGCAAACTGGGCTGAAAAAGAGCCTTTCTGGGCCGAGCTCCCCCGCTCCCCCGCAGCTGCAGGGCGGCGCCGGCAGCTCCCGCATCGCCACCCGGGTGCGGGGCCCCGCCACGGCTCTCGCCCCACGCCTACCCCAAAACAGAGGGGAGGGCTACTCCCCACTACCACCCCCGCACACACACACACGCACAGGCGAGGGTGCGAGATGTCACGTTTAGAAGCAAAGGGTCTGTATGCCAAGGGACAACCTATCGCCCCCCGGCGGGTCCTGCGCCCCCAGGAGCCGGGCGCGGAGGCGCAGCCCCTGCAGTACCGCACCTGGGCACAGCAGGGTGTGCGAGCCGCACACTCCCGGCCCTCCTCTCCCTCTCTCCCTCCCTCCCTTCCTCCCCCGCTCCCAGCCTGCCGTAGATCTTGTGCCATGCCTTCAGCAGCATGAGATCATGGGTGCGGGGTGCGGATGCGTGAAAGCGAGAGGGCGAGCGGTGGGCGTGAGAATGGTTTTTTTATACATTTCGCGTTAATTTAAACGAAAACCGCTGCAATTTGCCGAGGCGCTAATTCCCGCGGGTGCGAAGGGAAGTCACAACCTTTGCTCGGCTGCGTAGGCTGCGGAGCGAGAAAGGCGTTTCGCCCCGGCTCGGCTCAGCCCAGGGCGCATCGCTCCCCCCGGCGAGAGGAACGCCCTTCACCGCGGGGTCGTGGCGGGCACCGCACACCGCGACAGAAGCAGCCCGAACCCCCGGAGCAGCGGCGAGCGAGCGGCACCTCCTGCCCTGCCCCGCGGGCGCTGCTGGTCACACCCCTGCCCACCTGGACGCATCGCGTCGCAACCTTGCCACGTACCCAAAGTTTTGCCAAGACGCCGAGGTAAATGATAACAAAGCCTTAAGGCAGTGAGGAAAGCAGCAGTCCCAGTGCCCGAGCCCTTCCTGCGCTACGTGGAAGGGTAGACAAGCACCCCGGGGGAAGCTCCCACTGCGCCCTGGCCCAGGAGAGCGCTCCTGAGAGGTGGGGGCCACCCTATAACACCCCCGGACTCGCCAGAGGGAAAAGCAGCTTCTGAGGAAGGCAGTGACTTTTCCCACCTGTCTCCAAAAGCCTCCGCGTAAAAGAAGCACCACCAATTTTCGAAACTATCAGCTTTCAACTGTCATGCACTGTCAGCTCCTAAAAAAATAAAAGACAATACATTCTCTAAGTTTCGGAGTTAGGGAAAGAAGGAAAAAAGGAATGAAACCTTAAAGAAACGTCAGCCTGGATTCGACAGCTCTCATAAAATTAAACCTCCTGATATATGTTTCCTGTTCATGCAAGTAATGCCTGTTAGAAATTTCATCCATAAATACCACTAGGTTTTCTATCAATCTGACTCAGGAAACAAAATATTTCAGTCACTGGAACCACTTTTTCATTAAACTGTTCGCACGTTGCTGCCGTTTTAGAAATAGGCAGTAGTTAACTTGACTGTTCTTAATGATTCTAGACATCCTACAGACGAGGAACTTAAAATTGTTATCACTCCTCTGAAATAGGAAGCCGGTATTGCCAACCGTGTAACGATTCAGTTGGCAACGCAGTTGTTCAGATAAAATTTGAGTTGGCAAGTCCTGTCTAGACTAAGTTTGCTCGGCTGTGCTGTTTTAAGGATCAGGAGCTGTATTGTGTTACCTTACAGTGGGAATTTCCCTGCCGACATCCAGGAACGCATGGCTCCATCCCCCTGGGGGGATTCCCATTAGGTGTAACCTTGCCAAGAGAGGTTTTCTGCAGATCCCTTCCAGCCTGGGCATAGTTTATTCAGCTTTGGTTGAAGATACACTTTGGTGTGGATTAAGTAGGACTTTGTGTAAGCACTTTGTGTTGCTGTAGTTTGAGCACCTTAATCTAAATTCTTGCTCTATCTGCCATCTACTGTGTCAGGGAGGCCTAAAGTGCTTAAAAAACCTTAAAAAGGACAAAGGAATAAAATGTTTAGGCACTTCCAAGGTACTACATTTAATATTTTACTGAAGATAAAAGGGGTGTTTAAGGGTTCTACTTTATTAAATATGTGCTATTTATGCTGCGCACATACATAACTGCCACTAAAGTTTCTAGCTTAAATCTGTGCTTGGAGACTACTTAGAGAAGGGTTTTTTCGTCAGATGTATTATAATGGGTCATTTTCAAGTGTTACGTTATATTAAACACTACTTAGGGAATGTTAAACTAATGGCTTATTTTGCTGCTGTGTAACCAAACCAAGAGTTGAGGACACAAAGGCCAATCTTCACAAAACTCTTTAGGCATCTAACTCTTACTTAAGTACCCTATTAAAGTGTGAATGGGGTGACTGCCCTCTAAGTAAGCATCCCTTTCTGGATCTGGCAATGTGATCAGCACCTTGGGTGTAGAGCTCTAATTTTAACAACATTTGACATTTTTCTGGCTCTGCCCTCCGAACCACAAACAAGAGAGGACTATCCAAGTTTCAGGGGGAGAAAGGTGCTCTCATGCAGTGCAAGGGTGAGAAATGGGAGAGAATTAATTTGCAGAAAATATTAAAAGATTGAAAATTAAAAGAATACCAGGAAGGTGAAGAAGAAAATGTGCGTATGAAAGCAAGATGGGGACAGGAGAGTAAAAGAAAAACAGTTCAGGAAGTAAAATCCTCTCTTGCTCACTTTTAATGTTTTCACAGCAAGCTGATAACACTTCTTTCTGATTCAAAGCAAATCCTCATAGACAGATACTTATATTTTTAAAATGTTTTGTTTTAAAGGATGTTGTAGGTGAGTGTCTGTCTCTTTTCTCAATCAAAAGTGAGGGGACAAGAGGAAACGGCCTCAGGTCAAGCAGGGGAAAGTTTAGATTGCATATTTGCAAACATTTCTACAATACGAGTGTCGTCAAGCATTGGAACAGGCTACCCAGGGAAGTGGTAACCATTCCTGGCAGTATTTAAAGACTTTTAGAGATTTAGATTAGATATTGGGAAGAATAGCTTTACTGTGAGTGTGGCGAGGCACTAGCATGGGTTGCCCAGAGAAGTTGTGGATGCCCCACCCCTGGAAATGTTCAAGGCTGAGCTGGATGGGGGTCTGAGCAACCTGGCCTAGTGGGAGGTGTCCCTCCCCACGGCAGGGGAACTGGAACAAGATAAGCTTTAAGGTCCCTTCCAACCCAAACCATTCCAGAATTCTATGTGGCACTTAGGGACATGATTTAGTGGCAGACTTGGCAGTGCTAGGTTGATGATGGTGTTAAAGGTCTCTTCCAACCTAAATGGTTCCATGATTCTGTGATTCTGTTTTAAAAGTTTAATTGGGTGTTTTGACACTTGGGGTTAGGCTTTTTAATAACAAGTAACTTAAAAGCATCTGCAAATAAACACTACGAAAACTGAAGGTAAGTAGCAATTCTTATTTAAAATACTTGATTTTTTTGCCCTCTGCTAACATAAGAGTATATTACTGAAGATTAACTGAAGTTGAAATAACCTGTTTTAATCCCCAAGGGCACAGAATCATGTACTCCCAGCACAACCAATATGCTGGTATCAGTCTGTGGAGGTTCACTCAAACAAGACAGAAGGGGTACAAAAGAAGGCCCTAAACAAGAGTTTGTATAAACAAAAAAATGTTCCACTACAGACGTAGCAAATAGTGTGAAAATAAACTGTAATGTTCACAAGGTAGTTCTTAGTATCCCAAGAACTTAGCTCAGTGAAGTTAACTCCATTTAACACCCTGTGCAGGTCATGTTAGTACTAAATGAGATTTTTAACCAAGGTATTTCCACTAAATATACTCAGTTAATACCAGTAGACTCCTAAATTTATGAGCAAGAATATCCTTAATTGCAAAAACACACCCTTCCCTAATTTCTTCTACTGTCCTATTTCTTTCTGTCATCCTACAAACACCAAATGCTCCAGAAGAAGATTGATTCAAACACTTCCATGAGTATAATTTACACTACTGCCTTGAATAAAAGCAGATACTTCTTACTGGTATGACCATATCTCTCTGCAACAGTACAGATACACCAGCTAGGATGGACAATTTCAGCAATACCAGCAAAACTGAAGTGCAGACCATGCCTTAGGCCAGCAGAAGTTGTCAGTTCCATTCAGGGCTCCTTTTGGTTAAGTGCCACCTTATGCAACCAGGCTCCTCTGGCCACCTCCAGTTAATCCTGCACTTAAGTGTTGCAACATCCACTCGTGAACTCCTGGAGCTCAAGTGCTGTACAGCAAAATAAAAAATAAATAAAAATAAAAATAAAAAAAAACCAAACCAAACCAGAACAAAACACCTCCACAAATATGCATCTGTATTACAGGAATACTACGCAGTTCACTACGCACAGCTTTAACACTGCATATGTTTTACATCAGAGCTTTTCTCCACTACAAGGCCTGGAATCTCACTTAATTTGAGAACATGTGGACCTTTTGTGATCACAATGAAGCAAGCCAGAATTTATGTTTACCCAGTCTACAGACAGAGGCTCAGAGAAGAAAACAGTCAATCCAATGTTTCCTCTCATCACTATAAACACTGATGAATTTAATGACCTATACACCCCCAGTACTTCTTTTAGTGATGTCTGATAACACTGGACGTACCTTTCATTTTTTAAACAGTAGAGAATATTCCTTTCAAAAGCCAATGAATTGCAAGATTCTGAACCAAGGCCTGTCATCCATGTCCAGTTTGTGTCCTAACCCTACATAACAGGGTCTATTGACTTTAAGTCAATAAACTTTATCATATGAACTATTTGAAGACTTGGAAGGTAAAAAATATAATTCTAGGAGGATGGATGGGGTATTTGTGCAGTAACAAAATACACAGAAAGTTAAAATTTTGGTGGTCATGTAAGAAAGGGGAGCTTACAATGGAAATACTTACACTGCTTTCTCTGTGGTGCAGCTATTCTCTCTCTGTGCATAGTTCAAAATAAATCCTGGTGCAGTTAATAAGTCTTTCTGTCCATCCAGATAGGCTTAAATCTTCATAATAATTGTTTCTCAACTCTGTGTGTATAAAGTAACCTCTTTCTCTCTATTCCTGGTTGTCAAAAGCAAGCTGAGTTTTATTTTGTTTCATTTCATTGCAACCATGCACATAAACCAGATCCTTTCAATTTAGAACAGAAGGGGCTCATGGAGAACATTTTCCAGTGGGGAATTTTGACTTAGAAGAGAAGGTCCATCTTGGTCTGAAACAGCCCTGGCTGGTCCATAAGTCATCAGGGCACCTTGCCAAGTCTGTCCACCCTTGCTTGTGTTAGCCCTGGTTTGGCCTGCCTTGAGGAGGACAGCTAATAAGCCACTGGAGTTTGGCTTTTGTTGGCTCCTGGAGCTGGGATGCCACTTAATTTCATATTTTCTTTTATTTTTCTTTTTTTTTCCTCTAACTTTTCGCAAAGGGTTCTAACAGTTTGGGTAGGTTCCCCCTTTCACTCCAATCTAAAGCCACAGGAATTAAGGCCAAGTCCAGGGGTAGGTACATAGAGGCATTTAAGAGATTTGTACTCCTGTAGCAAACAGTCTGTAGGCATGTTCTCTCAGGGCTACCACATGAGCATTTAATTCTATGGGCAATTAGGCTGCTGCAGAACCTGCAAAAGTCTCTCTGATTTCTCCCAGTGCTGCTGCAGGAATTGGCTCTGCATTGCCACAGAAAACAGAGATCCCTGCTACAGTTTGAATGCTACTGATTTGAACTCCTCATCACATACAAAGGGAGGGAAAAAAAAAGAAAACAGGTTGTAAATTAGTCATCAAGAAGTTTGATGACAAGTGCCAATAACAGAACCCAGTATTGTATTCTTTTGGATCCAGTACAAGCATATGAAGCATATGCAAAGCCTATTTGCTCATAAAGGCCTCCAGAAATAGGAAAAGTGTATTACAGAATTGCTTGAATTGTTTGCAGCCCTTGATGTTGTTTACCATGCACAATAACTGAGGTATTAAATGCCATGTCAAGGAAAGCTCACAATAGACTCATAGTGCAATAACCACAAAATGGGGAAATTGAGTTTAAAGACCTTGCAAGGCAAAATTGATTGGGTTTTTTTTGTTTGTTTGTTTGTTTGGTTGAGTTTTTTTTTGTGTGGGAAGACCACCGGTAGCCAAGAGAGCCCTAAATGATGTTTGTAGAGTGCCTAAAGTCAGGAGTGCATTTTTAAGCAGGTTTTCCTGACAGGATTTCTAAGATATCCCTCATTATGACTCATGAACATGACACAATATCCCTCCCTTGGCCTTGGTCTAGAAGAGGATGTGCAGTGAAGTTCCACCTCCCGCCTTCCCTGAACATGTTAGTCCTGCAAAAACCTTGGCAAAGAAAGGGATAAGGTACAGCCATGTACTATTTGTCCAGTGCAATACATTGCTTTAGACTCCAGACAGCAGTAGTGTTACAAGTCAGCTGTAGAAAGAACTGAATTTAAAGAGCAGAGTTGCAAGAAGACAATGTTAACTTTTGGCAGTCATAACTTGAATATGTCCAAATACTTAGCTTTAACTTTCTTTCTTTCTTTTTTTCTTTTTCCCCAGAAAAAGTGTCACCATTGTGCAGAAAACATTTGTACTGCCAGGTGAATTTCCTATAGCTGAGTTATGAACTTCTGAACACACAGGTTTAAAATGAAAATGCTGACATAATCTTAAATGTAGTGGCACAAATACTGCCACTACAATAATCCTTGTAATCTAATATATTAGCCCTAGGGGGATGGAGACTGAATTGCTGGTCTCAGACAGGCTTTCTGAGGCTCAATTCAAATTGCATAATTATTCTACATCCTTCAAGTTCTTTAAAATACATTTCAGATGCAGTATTGCACACTCCAAAATATTTGTTCTTCAGAGATTGATTTGACTTTTTTTTCTACTTTAAAGAGATATATGACCTCGGAGGCATGTGAAAAATCCTTAATCAAGTTTATACTGTACAACACTCTTTTGTGTGTGAAAGACTTACTTTTTTTTCTAGATTCCCTCAGTTATGTTTCCAGGGTGATTCCCCCAGAGAGCCATGTGTTTATCTTGACAGGTGTTAGCTAGATCTGTGGAATCTCAATGGAATTGTTACTGCTTGCTTTGAGGTACAGTAGAAAACATTAAGTCTGCAAACTAATGAACTTACCTTATTACATTCTAAATAAAATAAACCACAGAGTAAGTTGGATTAATCTATTAATGCCTTTCTAATGAAGCTTTTATTGGGCATATGGGGTGGTCTTGCTATTTTCCTCGTATAGCTAGCACAAGCTAAAACTCAAAATAAAACCTTTGTGTACCTCTTCTGTGACATACCAATATGAAAACCTTGCTATTGCAATTATATTCAGACTGCTTTTTTACTGGCATAACCTTTGATTATAGTTTGCAAGACTTAATGGATTAAAAAAACAAGAAAGCAATCAGATTAAAAAAGGAAACAGGACACACCGCTGATAGGAAGAGAGAAAATACAACTTCTACTGCTGTTCCTAGGGGAAAATATAAAACCACTGCTGGTAACTTATAATTACTCTAAAATCCATTCCGCGACCTGTCCCAACAGTGTCAGGGAATCATTAATTAAGTATTGTCACTTCCAAAGTTAAATAATAATTTCTTAGTTACAGTCCACTTGTGTTTTCCAGTACCAAGCTGTAACACACTATATTTTTATAGTGCATATTAGAAGCCATAAAACAATAAGTGCTTTTAACAAAAAAAGAATGAGTCTTAAGCAAAGTGAAACAAAATACCATCATTTTCAGGCTGCTATGCCTTTTGCTTCTAATTGCTATTTTCTTTCTCTCTGTATACATACAAGATCAGAACACAAGGAAAAAGAAACATTCCTTAGCAACATTCATCTTCTGGGTACATGCTGCTGAATTTAGGTATAAAACCATAACGGCATCTCAAAGAATAGCAATAGCTCATATTCTTAAGCTTTGATATACCACTTCAAATCCTTAATCTCCTTTTCTCAGATTTCCACATAAAGTTTTACTCTGCTTCCATATTTGTAAATGCCCATTTCAGACAAAAAAACAAAAAAACCCTTTTCATATCCAGGCTGTATTTACCCCTCCCTGTATTTACTTCAACAGCAAATTAGCAGCCAAATTTTTCTCTTTCCTTTCCTTTTTTTTTTTTTTTTGTTTTGTTTTGTTTTGTTTTTTGTAGAGGATAAGAAAATAGATACAGTGAATACAGAGTGAGAACACAGTTTTTCTTTCCTTCAGCACCAGAAGCCAGAAACAGTATGAAAGCAATGGATCATGAAGAAAAGTAATTTCCTACTTCAGGGATTAAGCAATACTCTCTTTTGTAATGTTAAATGAAAGTTTTAGGCTTTTTTTTCTCCTAGTAATACTGATTTTTTTCCCCCCAATGTAAATAAATACTTGCTGGAGAAGCTCCAATAGTCCCAAACACATCACTTTCTAGCCAATCAATAACACAGATAAAACCCTTTATGTTGTACTTCTTTCAGCAGGCCTATTGATAGGGCTAGAAAAATTAAGCTACTACAGAAGCCAAAGATCATTAACTTAACGAGAGAGAATATCTGATGATATACACATTCTCTTCTTTTCTTAAGGACAAATATACAGAAAATATACAGACTTTGTCAAAGCATTTATAAAAGGAGAGTTATCTACATTTTACTGGCACATGTCTCATCTAGTGACACGGTAATATTAACTACCTCCTGTGATGATCCATGGCTAGACTATCAGGTGATGTCCCCTTAAAACATCATTCTACATTTCTCTTCAGTAGTATGGAAAATATGGAACTTTACATCCGCCTCTGACACAGCTTTTCAAAGTGCTACCTTGGACAAATCACCATAAAGGATTTGTCATTTTACTGCTAATTGGCAAGTCAGGTCAGTATTAACAGTCCCAAAGATAAAGGTTGTTTGCATGAGTAAGGCTTGGTAAAATTACACCCTTCACACCAGTGCTGAAAAGTTCCAAAGGCTTTAATCTTCCACCACTGTTAAACAGTACATTGCAGGATTAAGTCTCCTCCACCTACAAGTTTGCATCTATAAAGCTCTAACAAGAACATTTAGTGCAACTTTAAAGCCAGTGCTCTGTTTAAAGCACACTGAGATCGCTTCCTGATGAATGCCAACGTTTGTAATAATTATGGAAGCGTGGGCCTCCCTCAGTTTTTATACATAGATAGATGGGAATCCTGTAAATATTTGATCAACTTTGCTTAAAGGGACAATTTGTATGGGAAAGCATTATCACCATAAAGAAACTTTGTTGGCCAAGCTTGTTCTCCTTAGCATATATGCAAATAATAGCTGCAAGTATTAAGAGACTGGAAGGAGAAAACAATATTATTCATATCTGTGTTTTAGTTTTTACTGAATTACATTTTAAAAATTCCTAGCTAAAACAAAGCACCTGCTATATAATTAAAATGAGGAGTCACAACCAGCTTATTTTCAAAAGCAGGTTGTAACAGGAAAGAAAATCCAGAACTTCTCAGCTGCAATTTTATTTCTCTATCAAAACTTGCCTAATTTTACCTATTTATTTCAGTGCATAATAAAACATGTACTCAGAGAAAAAAAAGTGTAATGCATACATATTTTTAAAGACTTAGAAAGCTAGCAGCTTTCTTTTAACACCCTTGGATCTAATTTTGTTTCTAACAAGTAAAATGAGAAGAATGGGGCCCTAAAAAGGATTATGGTCTGAAACCTGCTCTTTGAATCTCTGCACATGCCAAAGCTATCATAAATTTGAATAGAAAAGATGGGTGCTCTGCTGACCATCTTTGGTTACAGAGTTGAGCATTACTGCCCAGAAAAAGCTTATGGGTTTCGTCAGGAAGGTTTCAGAAACCACTGTATTGAACCACTAGCCTATAATAGCTCTTCCACATTTCACAGGATGTCAGTTCCTGGAGCTGTTTTTCCTTTGATGCACACAAAGTACTGCCAGTAATTTCAATCAGAATTATGCCATGCACTGGAGGAAGACAATCACATAATATGAATTATCACATTTTTTCCATATCCCTGCCTCTTGTGGAACTGCTGATTTGTTAGAAGGGTTGGTATTTGTTACTGATCTGTGGCTCCTTTGTTAAAAAAAGCTTAGTACTGGTAATACTTCTCATCCAGATATATCAAAGCACTTTATAAAGCAGCAAAAACAGTGGAACCAAGAAAAAACTTAGAGTGAAAGCCTTTTTTTTCTTTTTTTCATTTGGTAACATGAAATGCTCTCAAATTATTTGTAGTGAAAAATAAAGGAAACATTAAGAAAATTAAAGAATCACATTGTGAAAAATTGCTTCATTTTTACAATGATGTTTCCTTCCATAATTTTTGTGGTCTTAGTTTAAAAAAATTAAATGCCTTTTCTTTGTCGCTGTACTTTTCAGTTTGGATTGAACAAATCTGCTTTCAAATACTTCCTTTACGGAGAGACTTTCAAATCTAAGACTAGTTCATTCTTATAACTCAAATCAGAGCACTTTATTCCATAAAACTGCTACCCTTGATGCACTTTCAATGCACAGGACAACAAGCAACACTCGTTTGGCTGAGTGAATGCCTACACCAAAATCACAGTCACCCAAAGGTTTATGAATTACGGCCCATCCAAGAACAATGCTGTGGTGCCTCACACTTTTGAGCTCCAAAACACCTGAGGTGGTAAAAATTCACAAAGTGAGGGTTAAAGGACAGGTTGTAGGATGGTTTCAGCAAGCATCCCATCGACCTGCATGGAATTTGCCCAAGCCAGAGGCCTGAACTCTACCTTATTGTTAAAACATTCCAGCAAAATCAATATGAGCTATAAATTATTAGAAGCCATTTTTAATTCTCACCTACTTTGCACTAATGATCAATTTATCATTAATGCAGAAAGAGATTTAAAGCAATGTTCATGCCATTAAAATAAATACCCATTAGCTATAGAGGATATCCCACAAGTGCATTTGCTTCTTGTGGAATTCTTCCAGAACACTGGATCTATATACAGTATAATATAATGATATTTAACTGGTAATGAGCTATTGAATTGTGCAGGGGGAAATAGCTTACAACCTTAAAAACTTCTAAAGTAACTTCTCTAGTCAAGATGGGCTTCAATTATACAACTCAGTATATGAAAAAGTTTTTTTGTCTATAAAATGCATCTCTTAGTTTGCATTTCTTTCATTTTTTTCATCAAAGGAGATTTATAAAGTGCAAGCAATACAGTAAAGGCTTCTTTCCTCTAAAGAAGCTCAGAAATAAGCAGATTCACAAGATTAGTTTTCCAGAAGGAAAATTCTAATTATGCATTTGAAGAAGTTTGCTTATTCCTTTCCAGTACAGTTTGCAATGTAAATGTTGTAAATGTGACTAGCAGCAGGGAATTCCTGTGTCATTACTCAATACAGACCCAGGTGGTACACAACAGTTAAGGTTTTGTTAATTTATTTAGACTATCTAATTTAATCTCTTCATATGAAAAGGACAAACTACTTGTATCACTGAGGTTTTTGGTCACAGTGATAAGATCAGGTATTTTGTCAACCTTTAGCCATAGACACATAACACAAGGACTGAGAACACCCAGAGCATTAACACAAACCTGGCCTCTAATCTGCAATGCATATTTCTCTCCTGACAAGGAAGATTATCAGGTTTCCAGCTGTTGGTGAAGGGGATGACTCAAGCACTCTGAAATTAGTAAATGTCGATCACCGATCTCTTGTGGCAAACAGCAAGAGAACTTTTTCCCCCATACCTTTTCAGCTGATCAGTCTTCAATAAACCTTTATTATATTTGCCTAATAGATATGTGGCAAGGTGAAGTGTTTAGTACTTCTTTTCCCTTTAGTTGCTGGCTTTACTGTGAGCCTCTGCGCTTGAACGTGGTTCAGGGTGACACCGTGAGTCGACATCTGCTCACAGCATATTGGAGTGTACAAACACAAGTACAGCCTGCAAAACTGTGAGGTAATTCTCCCCTTCAGCTCAGCATTAATAAACCCTCAGCAGGAATACAGGTACAAATTTGGACATTACGCTCCAGGAAGACACGAGGCTATTGAGAAAAATGTGAGGAGAGCAACATGACCAGAGTATAGAGAACATGGGCTTCAATAAAGCTTGAAAAAATGAGGCTAGAAAGGAGACAACTGAGATTGAATACGATAATAGCTTTCAAATGCATGAAAGGCTGTTTCTAAAGAATAAGGAAATCACCTGTTCTCAATCACAATGATGGACAGGACAAAAAGAAATGTGCTAAATTGCAGCAATTAAGATTCAGGGTAGATATTGCAAAAACCTTCTCAACAGTGAGGACAGTGATGTTCTATAAAAGATCACCTAGAAGATGGTGAAGTCTTCACTGTTAGAATTATTTCAGAACAGCATAGATACAAGTCTTCCTAGAACTACTCAAATATAATTTATTATCTTTACAGGACTGGGACAATGTCCTGCACTCCCTTTCATCTTTATATTCCTATGAGTAGGACTCCTGTGTGCAATCATTTTTGCTGGAAATTGTTAAACTGCATAAATAAGGCCTCTAGGCCTCCTCTTGCTCATGTTGGTACAGAAATAAGCAGGAGTAAATTTCTTACCAATACCCTTTATTGTCCCATGTGATGTTACCAGAGATGACAGGCCTATTTGCCTGCTTGATGCAGAAAACAACAACAGGAATAACCAACTTTATCTAGGCCAATAATAAAACAAACGAATAAGAAAGCAAATCTCACTGCACCATAAATTCCTCTACTAGATCTCTCAAAACAAGACCAAATGAATTCAAGAAAGAGGAAAATGCATCAAGCACAAAGATTTCAGATGAGTAGAAAAGAAGTTGCATCATCCACTTTGGTCTTTATGTGATTTATGAATTTTTAGCTGACATACACATATGTATTATTATCTATATCTATCTCCATGTATGTATTTCCCAGCTTTTGACAGTGACAAAAATTATCATAGTTAGAGCTTATTTCCTAAGGTTGAGCTATGTTATTAACTGTTATGAAACATACATGAGATTTAAACATGTTCCTGCTCCTGGACTCATGGGACTCAATAGTATTCAAGTCTGTTTTCACGGGATTCAAACTCCTAATCATGCTATTTAACTTTGAAACCTCCAGTTTCAAGTAATTTTAAATCTTTACTCAATTATAAGGTTTTAGTGAACAATATTCTCCACATCATCATGTAAATGATTTTACATCTCTGTATCTTACCCCTGAGGGGTTCAGAGAGTTGGATACTGTGGTGTCCTATTTGAACCTCCGTGCAGTCACTTATATGTACTAAATGAAGAAGCACCCAGTGAACAGATTTGGACAACCATGTATGAAACTTTCAAAAGTGAACTAAAACATGATTGAAAGGACTCTCTTCAAAATATCAATTTAAAACTTGAGTAAAATTTGCTTGCAATAGTTGTGAGGGAGAAAACTGTAGTATCAGTACAGCAGAGGGTTAGGGTTATGATCTATTGTTACTGAGGATAGGAAGGAACAGAAATTACTTGTCACTTCTCAAAGTTATATCTCTGTAAATTTCCATGTTACATCCTTGACAAGTCTCCTAGTATTTGTAATTTCTTCTTTTTTTTCCCTGGTAATTTACACTGATGTGAAGAGTGAGAGAAATCTCCAGAGCAAGTTCCTCTACTTACAACTCCCTTCAGAGAAAGAACTTTGTCTTTTTGCTGGTGTGTAAAATATCTCAAGATTTGTCCCTCGTTTATTAAATTCATTAGAGATCATCATGACTATTGAACTTCTTTTCAGCAGGATACTCTCTTGTCAGTAATTCCCCATCCACTGTTCTTCAAAGAAACAGTTTTCTTTGATCCATATTGTAACTGAGTCTCCACAACTGGAAAATAAACCTGTTTTAGCTCACTCCTCCACTGCTGAGCATTTCCAGCCAAGAGAGTTCTCTCAGAATATACTTTTCAAGGATGTGAGTCTTTTCTCACAGCTTTTGCATTACCTTCCTGCTTCATAGCACCTTTCTGTAATATTCTGAACATAGATTTTAAAACAATTAATCTATGCTTCTATTCCAGATTCTTCAGCAGGACAGTGCATGTAGAAAATATAAAGTATCTAAATAATGCAAGAATTGAGATAAAAAGATGAGACCAGTTGGATAAAAATAAACCTCATTATTACCTAACCAAATTCACAGCTGCAATGTCATACTCATTAAATTCAAGAATTAGCATCACTAGAGAAGTGTGAAAAATCTGTCCAATAGGAGGCCACCACAAGATCTAGGGAATGTGGAAGGAACATTGAAGAGATGTGCAGAATGTAGATCAAGACAATGAAAAGTGGCAGAGGACCCAGGAACAGAAATCCATAATATATTGGAAAATTAATGCTAGGAACATTTTACTTACCAGACTCTAATTCTAATGGATCCAGTCAACTGCAGAACACACAACAGCAAAATCTGGTACATTCAAAATTATTTCTTCTGCTATATACTTATGAAATAGATATTTAAATTTAGTGCTGCTCTTCTTGAAAAGGAAAGTAAAGATTTTGCCATTATATTTCAGAAAAGCTTCAGGACTGAATTGGAATACATTTCAAATGGAAAGATCAAAGTTAAAAATACAAACATACAAAGTTAAAGAAATTAATTATTTTATTCCAGAAGTGTTCTGATCCTGATTACTTATACATAGGGAGCTTGAATTTTTGCCAAGTTGCATGAAAAACAATGCAGTTTCATTGATTCATAACTGTCCAATTATATATAATCTTTGCTTACTGCACCTGAACAAGGACAATTTTCATGTCATTACTTTCCTTCTGGTTTTCAGCAAGCCAAGCATCACTTGTTTCAACAGAACATCATTATGGGTTGCTTTTCTCCCCAAATACATTTTCCAGTGGATCATGTGAAAAAAAAAACACAAAACCAAACTAAAAGCAAACAAACCCTTTAAAAATGACAACAAAACCATCACCACAGCAGTACAGCTAGGTTGCAAGCTTCTGTGCTTTCCTGAGAATTCATCCAGCCTGCATGGGGAATATTGACTGCTGGGCAGATTATCATAGCTATAAAAGAGAGCATGGGGAAATGAAACAAGAAGGACAAAGAGTGTGAGTGGTGTGTGTGTGTACACTTGTTCGCATGCATGGGTGAGAGAGAACAAAGAAAAAGCTCTGTATTTGGGTTTATGTATCCTTTGCAACATTTCAGAGGTTAGCAACAGTCCCCAAGAAAGCTTCTGCTCATATCCTTTCCTGATTAAGGCAATAAATATTGAAGTAATCTCATATTCATGAGTACTTTACTAAATAAGAAAGCAGCCATTTTTAGAAAGACTTTAGCTAAACAATCATGGACTACTTAGGATGGGCCAAGTCCACTTTTCTAAATACATGGTTTGTTGCAGCTTTCTGAAATACCTATAATATACTTTGAACATCCAGACCTACTACCACATAATTAACACAATGAAATTATGATTTCAGAACAGTTCACTAAGTATGACTATTTTTCTTTACTCTTATTTTTTTTTTTTAATCTCTAGAGTGGTTTACAGTTAATAATATTGCTAGCAGAATTAAATTGTTGATAAGACCTATAATTGCATCCATATGTTTCTCCTCTCCACCCTCTGACTTTAAGGTTTTCTAAACTTTGATTTCAGGAACCTCTCACTTCACAGCAATGTGAAGCAGTTTAAGCCACACAATTATTGTGTATACTGATGTAATTCCATAATCCTCCTTGTGTACTTTGAATGACATATGGAACTGTGAAAATGTGGTAGGGTGAAATGCAGATAGAATAGACAAGAATCCTCTGATCTCAGTTGAAACAACAGGAAAGCATTCTGCTTGTCATCTGGAAAGGAAAAATCCACCCAAGTTGCTTCACAAGTTTAGAAATCACAGTGAACCGTTTGGGGACTACAGCCTTAAATTTACATTTGAATGTGTAGCTCCTCCACGAGGCAAGTGGCTGGGATTTACAAACTGTGTTAAGAAACTTTCTAAAAAATGCATGTGATATTTTATTAATAGGGAACAATCTGACTATAAATGGTTGTAGATTATTAAGGAGTTGGAGTCCCACGACAAGTGTGGTCACAGTCACAGATGAACTAACTGTTGGTTTTTGTTCTGCAAAGTTCCTGATACTGAATTCATCAGTGTTATTCCATTAGGAAAGCAGTGTTCTCCTCTGCTGCCACATGAAATACAAAGGATTGTGAATAAGCTCTGAAGGATCACACAGGGAACAACACAACTATCCAGTTCTGTTTTCCCTCACTGCCACAGGATAGCAGATTGTGAATGCAAGAGACCTGATGGAGCCACGCTAGCCAGTAAGGAGGGAGGGACAAGAAACTCTGTAGCACTTCTCAGCTGGGTTTGGTAGAAGAGACATTGGTGGACATTCCCATTTGATGACTTTCAGTGCTTTGCACAACTTTTGGGTAGAGGAGATTCAGGCTAGAGTCATCATTTTAAGCCTAGTAGGTCTGATTTATCCTTTAAGAACATCTGTACTCAAAAATTATGTTCCTGATTCATTCTATTAGACTATTTTAACAAGAGATTTCTTTTGATGTTTCTGAAAAATTAGGAGCTTTCCTTTTTCAAGTAAGATGTACTTATTTGCCATATAGTCCTTCTGCCTTTCTTGTACAATCTCTCATTCTAGTTCTCACACAGAACCAGTGACACCAGTGCTGATGATAATGACACTGGCAAACATGAGCAAGAATTAAGGTAGAATGTGCTTCATAATGACCAGAATCAGTACCAGCATCTTGATTATTCCTCTGCAAAGGAAGGAGAGAAAAAGTTTTCCCTCCTCTTTTGTCAATTACCTTTCTTTTTTTTACTGTAGGTAAATGCTCCATATATTCTTATGTTCACCTGCAATTCAATTAGTGACACTGAAGGCTAAAGTGATATAAACAGTATGAAGAAATAATAAACAATAGCTCTCTCAAAAGGGTATATATTATTTCTAATAATATATGCCATTATATCTAATGGTATTTTTCAAAGCAGGCCTGTTAATTTTCATGGTACTTTAAAATCTTCAAATAACTGCAAACCAGTCAAAAACATTATACGTTCCAAGGAAGTTTTGGATTAAGAAATCAGTAAATTTATATTATAAAATATTTTACCAAATATCAACTATAAACTATAAATATCAAACAAACCAACAATAAACATCCAACCATGGCACTGAGGAATTTTTAATGCATATAGAAAAAGACTAACCAGCTAATAATTTCTTATATCTGTGTTTGTTTTGAAAGGTAATACAAAAACATTTCTGTTGAGATCCACTCCTTCCAACTCAAACACACAAACACACACAAATTTTAATGAGCCACTTCAGGGAGCTGATACTGAAGAACTCTGAAAAACTTGACAGACAATAGATACAAAGGCAAGTGCTTAAAAAGCCAAAACAATGGGTCAAGTCTAATCTGTACCGATGTGAATTAGGCCTTCAAGATTGAGTGTAATTTGCTTCACAGCAACAATGAAAGCCATTATCACCGGTGTTGAAAGGAAGATATACAGGAGAATACTTTTATCTGCCTGTGTACCAGATAACCCAAACATGAGTGGCACAGTTTGACTGAGTCTGCATCACAGAGGTGAAATGTGAGGTATTCTTTTGTCAGTCAACCAACCTGCAATGACCTTGGGACGAATTGCTTGGGAAAAGATGAGGGCTGCTACAGTCACCTCCTTTTACACCTTCCCCACAGACTGGTGTAGGTGTTATTAAGTCCTGCTTTGACTGTGCAAGTTCCCCCTAATCAGGCCAACTCTGAGTATCCTGATTACCTGTAGGAAGGACTATCATGAAATACCTCTGAGAAAGAGGACCCAGCACTTCCCTCTGCAGCCATATGGAATTCAGGTCTATTTCCTGTTGCTGCAAATAGAACTGAACAAATAATTGACTTACTGGCTCTTTTCCAAAGCCGAAAGAAATAGTTGTACTGGTTTATCAAAATCCTTTTTTTTCCTAGTCAAATGAAAACACTTAGTATTTTATGATTTTATATTTTCCAGTACTTTAAAGGTTAAAAACCACTGCTTTAGAAAGTAGTTTTTTAAAAGCTGTGATTTAAAAAATAAATATTGCCTTATTTTAGCTGATGTGATTTAAGCACATCTACACAAACTAATGAATTGTTTCAGCTGGGAGGAAATCTAACCCCTCTCTCCATCTGACTGACTTTCTAGAGTTTGTAAGCACTAGGTGTATATTCTGGAGTTCACATAGCCAAATGGAGTTCTGCAGAGTAGGTTGGACCTTTGATAGTTCAGATTTACTTGTGAACATTTGTTCCTTTATTGTCTTTGATGATATAACCAACCACACTAATTTTGGATATAATTGTAGGTAAGCATGGTGTTTGACCATCTGTTGCAGTGTCTATAAAAAGATTTGTACTTATACAATACATTTAAATTCCAATAAATAAGTTGAAGAACTAAGAACATGCCTGAAAAGAAATTTTTATGAGTTCAAAACTTTACTCATATAAACAGACCCATTCTTTTGAAAGTGGTTTGTATGTAACATGTTACATATTTTGTGGTTGTTGCCCAGTATATGTGATATACCAGTGTATGGGATATTGCTCTTCTACTCTTCCCATTCTTTATATGTTCAAATCTAATTTTATGACCTTTTCTCTCTTGGTTTAGGTATATCCTGCTGATGATGTTGCATATATCACAGTGCAAAACAACAGTGACCAAAAGTGCAGAATAAAGAATTGGATAACGAAAGTGGTGTTATAAAACTATGAAGTAAACAAACAAAATCCAAAACCATCCTTACTGCTTTGGATTTTACTTCTGAAAGTAAATCCATAAAACTGCTAAGTGAGAGGAAAGATCAAGTTAATGAGTTAATTGTATTATTCTTTTGCATAGTGAAATAGTACCAGTAAAAATATACTGTGGATAAATCTTCCCACAATTAAGCACTGAAACACTACAGGAAGCAGAATTATCAGGAATTATATCAGTAAACCTTTAGAAAGCATGAGCATTTTTTTTCAACTCATGCAATTGTTTTTAAAAATACACTAATCTGACATCAAACATTCTTATACAATACTTGAATTTATTCCATTCACACACAGACCCATGCTAGTCACCAGTGACCTATTTTTATGCTTTTTTAATATATATTAGGTAGTTGTTTGTTTGCTTGCTTGCTTTTAATAGGGATTCCTTAATGGTGACATACAAAGTTGAAAGAACTAGCACTTAAATAACCTGGTATGTGAGCTGGTACTGTCCCTTTTCTGTTTTTCATCAGAAACACCTTTTGGGAGAAACTCAGAAGAATGTTTGAAAGCTTGTAAAAGCTTATGAAAATAGCAAATAAGACAGCAGATACAGGTAAAGAAATACAGCAAAACCTGGGACATCCCAGAACACACCAGAGAGCCTTCAGAACAGGGGAAAGTTAGAGAATTAGAACTGATTAATGAAAAGTGCACTGACGGGATCTAAAACTGTGTCTACTCAGATAGTTAAACCTGCTTTTGAGTTCTAAAATATTCCTTGACATACCCTGAGTTTGCTCATGGAAGTATCTTGTGTAATTAAGGTCTGGGTTCTGGAGCCTGAGCTTTGGTTTCCTGGGGATATTGGGTAAATGCCTAAGACCAGAGGCTTAGTGGTACCCATAGAGCTTTTTATAAATGACCATGATTCAAGTTCTGAGCAGAAGTATCTACTAATCAGAATGTATCAGCGTGAAACTCTATTCCAGAAATAAAACTTGAGTTAAAAAAAAATCAAACAAAAAAATATCCCCACACCCTTCCTACTTACCCATTCCCTTAGCAACTCTGCTGCACCTGTTACTAATTTTTAAGGCAAGATGCATTTCCACACCATAATAACTCTCTTAATTCTTTATTTTGATGCTGTTTTCTCCTTATCTTCCTCTTCAAACTTAAAAACATAAAGACTTTGCTTCCTCTAAAAAAAAAAGTCTTACTCTGGTTACTCTCAGTAACTTGCAAGCCATTTTCCCAACCCTGACCTATAAATTTTCAAAGAGTTATTAGAGGAACTGGGAGACTCTCCCGTAGTACTCTCACTCTTGGTGATGTTCTTCTCTCTGACAGTATACAGCCAGTGACAGTCAGGAATGCCATGTGAAAACAAAGCCTGTAGCAAGGCTCAGAAAGAATCATGCATTTTTATAGGCATAGTATAAATGTAAAATAATCATCAGGCTCATTGCTTGAAGCGATTAGAAAGCTGATGATGTATAATGGTAAAGAAGATCATCTTAGGAGAAGCAGCACTTAATTGTCTGGCCTTAATGCTGCCTGATGCATGTTGTACAACACTTCTGATTCAGGGAGCTGTCTGCTGTGCAAAAGCCTAAAAGTAAGTCAAAATTGCATGGACAAATTGTAAATGTAGCCAGCTTATAAATACAAGTCAAGTTTGGGAGGCATATGGCATCCGTACAGAAAGTAAGGCCACTGAAAGGTGAGGTTTAGGAACTTCATATCTTGATGGACCTCCCAGTAACAGCAAAAAAAACCAAAAAAAAACCAACAAAAAATGTATTTGGGATCTGGATAACTAATTAGAAGATAATCTCAGGAATATTAAAAGGGATAATTTTGCTTGCATAATAATATTTTAAAAGGTCTATAACAGCTCCTTCCAAAAAGTGCATGTCAGAGCTAAGTCTTCACAACTACTGACACTGTATTTTCTGTGTGATTGCCAGCATTTATTTAAGTTGCTTCTGATCTGAATGCTCCTAAGAAATAACCCTGGTTACCCTACGAACTTTGACAGTTTGGCACTGAGAACTTGAAAAATGGGAAAGGTAAGTCTTCTAAGTTAAAAAAACAAACAAACAAACAAACAAAAAAAACCAAAAAAAACCCCAAAAAACAAACAAACAAAAAAAAAACCCACCAAAAAAAAAAAAAAACCAAAAAAACCCAAACCACCAAGAAAACCCAATGTTTTCTTTTAGTATTTGTCACTTAGCAGGAACTTAGAAAATGATGGGTGGTCAAATCATAAGTCTCTGAATCTTGATTTTTTCCACTGAGTTTCCAAAAGGAGCTTCAAAGGATTCCAGCAGACCCCATAAGTCAGAAAGAAATAAATGTAATTGTCAGTAATTTGTAAAATGACATATTTTCTCTACTGTTTGATTTATCTCATTGTGCTAATCACTACCCTTCTGTGCAATTGGGAGATAGACAGCCAAAGAAACTGCTTCATTTGGAAATAGATTTGTTATAATTAAAAAAAAAAATCACTGAGCAATTGACTTGCTCTTTTTACATGTAAACATCTCTGCAGATTAATTTCTGTTTCTACTTAATGAAGAAGGTTATTAAACTTGCTTATCAATTTTTAAACACTTGTCATCTTTGATAATCTTAGAGGTGTTTCTCTTTCAAGTTATAATCTGTATGTCATTGATAAAACAATTACAGATTTCAAAAGTCAAATGATTATGAAAAATGAATAGTGAGTGGTAATGACTTATAAGCTCATACTTTTTTATAGCACTAAAGATCAGGACAAAACTATATACATTTCAAAATAACAGTGCTAATCATACGTGTCACCTTACAGCCATAATCTTTCTATGACAGTTTAGATTAGATACTAGAAAAAAATATTATTCACTGTGAGGGTGGTAAGACACTGGCACAGGTTGCCCAGGGAAGTTGTCAATGCACCATCCCTGGAAGTGTTCAAGGACTGGTTGGATGGGGTTCTGGGCAACCTGGTCTAGTGCAAGGTACCCCTGCCCACAGGACAGTTTCCACAAGTGAACCAGATGATCTTTAAGGTCCCAAATCAAAACATTACTTGACTCTATGATAAAGGAACAGCCAAAGTCGCACTGAGGCACCGAAGACTGCAAAGACAAAACACAAATCAAATTAGCTCACCAAAGAAGTTTTTGGTGCACAATGAGTGCAACAGAGATTTCCAATCAGCCTTGGTAGTATTTGCAGGCAGATCTGTCTCTATGAAGATGCAAAGCATCTATGCAAAAGGATCAAAAAAGCCTTGTGTTTAAAGACAGATAAGGGAGAAAGAATACTAACTGTGAGTATTGGCAAAGGTTTCTTACAAAAAGCTAATCACTGGAAAGTGACAGTGTTTATGCAGGGTCAATCACAGCTTTTAAGGGGAGTGCAGAAGAGATTCAACCAGAGAAAAGACAGTATATATCAAACAAGGAAGGAAGGTATTAAGGACTAGAACAGCAAACTCACTACCCTTTTCACCTAGATGCTCATTCTTTGTTTAATTTCCCCATCTCTGACTTAATTTTTGCCCTTCCAAGTGGCTTCCACGTTCAGCTATCTGACCAGGCATCTTCCCAATGTTATACTTACTTGGGATTTTTACTGTAAACTAGCCAGAATGTTCAGGAACTGGCAGTATTTTGAAAAGCACTTCATTCTCACGGAGTCCCCTATCAAAGACAGTTTGTTCTGTCTAACAAGATTGTTGCTAGGAAGCTGTTTGTCCAAAAGTCTCTAATTCATGTGCATTTGTTTGTATTTCGTTGGTGTTCCCATCCCCTTTGCATTTTCCCTGCTGATGGGGTACCATTATTGAATTAAGGCTATGAATGATAAAAATTTCAATGCAGAGAAAGCTTGAAAAGCCCACACAGCTTAATTTAATGCTCATCACTGTTCAATATATATATACTATAAAATATATGGTTGCAAAATATATATATGTAAATATATGTATATTTCACTTACAGGAAAGTAAAACTTCTTGGTTTAAAAGTAGGAAACACTAGGTAGGAGGTCCATTTTTTTTTCCTAGTAGAAGCATTTTGTGGAGAAACATCTAAAGAAAACTGACTTTGGTAAGTTTGGTCTGATATAAAGTGACTATGAAAACTGGTGTTGATCAGGTTCCTACTATGGTTTTCTTTCTATTAAAGGATCTGGGCTACTGCTATAGTTTTCAGACTCAAGTTAATCTAGGGGCTTCTTTGAACCCTTCTAGGCTGCTTAAAGTATGAATAAATTTAAGGTAATGCTAGTTCTGAACATTTTCAATGCCATCATAATGCTTTCTCCACTGAGGGAAACAGCACCTTCTCTTGAACAAGGTCAAAAACACACTTAAAAGTAATGGCTACTTAAATCATTGAATGTGACATAACATTACCACAGCTTAAGACCTTTTAAATCCTGAGTTAATCACATTTTATTTTAGCATTGAGAGTAAATTTCAATCTAGCATATTACATGAAAAAAAACTTCTCTGCCACAAAAAAGGTGTTATTTACAGATAAATAGCTAATAAGAGCTTGTAATTTCTTTGTGAAAACTGGTGAAGAAAAAGATAAAAGTACCCCTTGCTTTGTCTTCTAAAAGACATCAAGGTATCTCCAGCTAGAAGTCTCCATGTTGAAGACACTGATTTCTAATAATGAAGACACAATGTAAGGCTGCATTTGCAGAAAGACTACCCTGCATTTGATAAAACATATGGTAGCATATGGCAAACTAACATATGGTAAAGGATGACTGTGTACATGAAAGCTGCAGTTTTCACTCATATTATCTGCCTATGGTAGGAAAAAAAAAAAGCCTCCTTCTCCCCTGCATCTTAGATATTTTGATAAAATCTTCTCCCTGGAGCAACTCTAGCATTCTTTTTCTTTAATCTGTAGTTTTTTCCACAAATGTAAATAAAGATCAAACTTTTTTACTCGCGTAAAAACTAAAAAAAAACAACTTGGCAGTATAAGCCACATGGGATCAAGCTAAGGCTATCCAACATCAGATATGGGACTCAGGCTTTACTGAAGCATATGACAGTAAGAATAGGTGGGAAAATATGAGGGAAAAGCATGACCAGACATCCCTAAGCAAGTGCACTGAAACTGGCAGACTTGTTTGGATATAACTGGAGATGAGAATTTGGCTCAAAGTGTCTTTGATATTTATTTTAAAATAAAGAACATCTGTGAAAACTGAGAGAAGGAAAACATTTTCGACATTTTATATTTAAACATTTTGAGTAATAAAGTCCCACTCTCAGAACACAAGAAATGTCAAATGTGCCCTATAAATACACATATCTCAAAAGCAAGAACTGATGTAACTATCGCTATTATTTCCCTATTTTCTCTTCAATGTATATTAGCTGTATCACTGTAAAACAGCAGAGAACTGAAATTTCCAATTGCCTCAAAAAAGCAGTTGAAAAGTTTGAGGTACATTTACTCTTAAAAGCTTCACACTGAAATCTAATCTCAAAATGGCACCGTATACAATTATTTTTGCATAGGATTAAGTGTCTTATTTCCTCATTACGCATGCTATTCACAACCAGCATTTTATCTCTTCACTGTGAACTACAAAGGAAAATAAACTGACTAAATGAACAATAATAATTGGCAATGATCCCAAATGGACTATGGAATGCAAAGGACTCTATACAACCAACACACTTTCTATTTTTTTGGGCATAGATACACTTAATATCCAGTCAACCACTGTTATTGTATCCAGAGTGTTTCTAATATTCTTCAGATCCAGGGTTTTTTATTATGCTGCATCTAAATGAGACTCTTGCATTGGCTAAGGTTTACCTCATTACTTCCAACTGACATAAAACTATTCATGAATCTTACATTACTTGGAGTCTCCTTTTAAATGCAGCCTCTATCACTTATTTAGACAGCATGAGATATTTTAATTTCTGCCTACACTAAAGCTCACTGGCCATTGTGCTTGGGATATTATTATCCCAGCACTGAGCAAGCATGACATTCTAACTGTTTTCCACTGCAATTGCGTATCCAGTAATGACACTTAACTACACAGTGTGTACAGGTTTTAACATGAAGCTACTCAAGTATTCCATCCTTCAGTGGGAGCAGAAAACAATTATTGTACTCTTTCATCTTGTCAGCACACACAGTGTATTTAGAGGATGGTTTCACTAATAAGAGAGGAAAGGTTGTCCGGCATCTGTTCACTCGACTGCACCTGAAAGAGGAGTGATTAGGTGAGAGACCTGTTTCAGATCCCTGTTATAGCTAATTTGCTCTGAGATACTGAACCACATTTTTCCATATCCCAAAGGAGTGCCCTACAGACCAATCTGTGAGGTATCTGTAGTGGAACTGCTGAAGCTGTTTCACTACATACAAGTCATTCAATATTCGTAAGAGAAGGGACAAAGGATTGAATTTGGATGCCCTGTATGAATGAATGCCTTAATTATCAAACTGTAGTGATTCCTCTTTTATTTCTCCTTGCCTCACCCAATGCATATGGAATTACTATGACAATGTCTTGTAATTTCAGCAGAGAGTTTTACCAAGACTATCCAGTTCTGGTGCATAGGAGACCATTAAGTCTCGCTTCAAATAATACTGCGTCTAATGGACTCAAAACAGTGAGGTATATCTATTTTCCCACACAAAATTCTAATTCACAGCTACCTTTCATCAGGCCTGGCACGTGAGAGAAGCAGGGAACACTCAGTTTGGGAATTTGGCCAGGGCATAAGGTGCACGTCTTAAAAGCTCTGCAGTGAGGAAAGAGTTACACAGCAAGCACTGTTTCCACAGACACAAGCTCACTGCCAAAGCCAACAGACACTTTTCACATATGGTTGGGGGAAAGAATAACCTAAAGGAACAGATGGAAATCCTACCTGAAGAGCATATCAAAACACAGGCAAGCCAAGAGAGTCAAACACAGTCTTTTGTCCTGAACTTGTGAAGGCTCACACAACTTCAGAGTGCAGACAGTAAGAATAATCTCCAGGTTCTGAATCTGTGGATCCCTTTCAAGATCCAGGAGCATGGCTGAGTTTCCTCAGAGGAAGAAGACCTTTAACCCAAAGACCATATATTACATGAACTGCTAATTTATAGGCTCACATGGAACCCCTTCAGTGATTTTCCATGCTAACAACACCATTAATTAAATGTCTGAAATCTAGAAATTCTAACAGTCAAATTTTATTTGCTGCATACATATTATGAAAGTACATTCAAAAGTGTTCTTTATTTTACATGGGAATCCTAGAAACCTTCACTATCTATACAGGCTCATGAGTGTTTTGTGGGACTCAAATCTGTTCAAGGTGAGGAGTTTGATGGATGCTCATAGGTTTGAGAGGTGGGAACTGCTTTCTAAGCAAAAACTGCAGGACAGAAAAAGCACACTTTTCTTCTGGTACAATTTGGAAAATTAATATACTAGATTTGCTGTAGTTAAGACTTCTTTAACACCTTTCATCTGTTCTCTTTCATGACAATGGAAATAGATCTACACAATAGAATAAAGAAATGAAGTTATCCCACGAGGAAGCTACTGAATGACAATAGTTAATTGAGCTAAACTCTTTTTTTCTACTCACTTTTCCAATTTCCCAGCTGTTAAGCCTTTTTTCCAAAGGAAAAATTACTTTTCACCCTATGGGTTTTACTTTTATTATGATTTAAAAAAAGTTAGATGCATACAAGTTTCTACTTTGTTTAAATCTAGAAGTTTTGTGTGGGAAGTAGTAAAGCAGAAAAACACAAGGCATCAAACCTGAACTTTGGCATTATTAGGACCGTGCCCAATCCTGCACACAACATCACTTCCTGTGCACTCATGGATGCTTATCCACACTAAGGCCTAAGGCTGGACCTTGTCTTGAACTTTGCAAATTTCTCTCCCCACGTTTTCAACCAATTTCTTAAAGTCTTTCAAGATGGACAACATATCATTAAGCAATGGAGGATCTAAAGCAGCAAGGCTAAGATGCTAAAGCCATGGAGAAGGTGTCAGAGATCAGCAGTCTCCACAGGAGCTACAGCATCAGAAAATCTCAAAGTAGTGCCAGATTTTAGCTCTTCAGAAAAGGCTTGCGTAGTTTGCCTTTTCTTCCTCCCCCACTATTTAAAAAAGAAAATACCAAAGGGAAAAGTAGACATATGGAACAGTCCCTCATATTCTGTGAAGCTTTTAGTTATCTACTGTGCCCTGGTTTTATTCTAATTTAATGGAATAGTGGTGAAAAGAAGTCAATAATATCTCATAAATCCAGAAACTATTGGTGCTCTGTAGTGTATTCCTTACAGCATTTACATTACTGTTATATCCAACTTCTGTATAATAACTATGCATTTATATATATGGGTACATACACAATTCGATGTAGCTAACATTTTATCTTTTATATTCTACAAAACTAAATGCCATAAACCTTTTTTTAATGAGGAGTTTTTTTCCCCAAAACACAGGGTAAAAAACCAACACCCAACATTAAATCTTAGGAGAGAAGTTTTAAATCCTTCTACAAAGTATTAAACCAAAACAGTGGTATGAAAAGTTGGAAATCTGGTAGCCTTCAGTATCCCTTTTTGATTAATTATAGCATTAAATGCAGTCAGAGTCAGCAACATGCCACTGCTAGAAACATGGGCACAGTAGATGATAAAAATATAGTCTCTGTTATCCAGTACTAAGGAAGGAAAGTGCTAGCAGTAGAGTGTAAGTTTACTATTTTTGTATTTCTGTGAAAATTTAAATTAATGTTATTGGAATCACAGGTATAATAACATATAGTCAGTCACGTGTTCAGAGTTGCAAAGTTCACCTAAACATTCTGATAAATCCTACAGATGCTGAAATTAAGTAATTCTATTAACAAAGATAGAACGGTGCAGCAGGATTTAGACCCAGTTTCCAGTCTCTCTCTCATGTTCTCATTAGTGACTTATATTTAAGAACTACTGTCTTAAATTCACCCTTACTACGGTGGGAAATACTGGGCATTACTTTTCATCAGACAAAACTCCCACTGAAATGAAATATTCCAGGTATTCCAAGTTTGTGCCTGCTGTTTTCCTCCTATAACCCTGGAACACCACTAACAATCTCTATAAACCTGGCCTTGCTGACAAATTCGACTCTGCATTATATTAACTTCCATGCAGACTTTGCACTAAAATAACAGGAATCTAGTTTTAGGTCCAGAGATTTAGGGAATGATAGGCTGCACACTGATGTCTGAAAGGGCAACTAAAATAGGACTTGGAAAATAGTAAAAATGTTACAATTAGAGACGTACATACATAATTCATGTAAAAAACCCAGCTTTGATTTTAGTACACAATCTTCTCCACACAAACCTTAGGAAAGAATCATAACCAAATTCAATTTTTGTTGCTTCTTTTGTTTTCAGTGCCTTTATCAAAATGCAGGGAGAGAGCATGCTTGAAATAAACACATAAAAAGACTGATTGCTGCCTGCTTCGAGTTGTGTTGCATTCAAGGAATTGAGGAAACCCTTCACAGCCTTCCCATCACAGTCTCCCTTCTATGAACAAGCTTCATCCATTTCCAGTGCTGAAAAAGCCCTCAACAAATAGCTGTGGTTGATTATCATAATATCATCTGCTAGTGCTATTATGTTGTATCAGCATACACATTATAAACTTCTATTTTAGGTGCTAAATTACTAAACTGTGGAAAAAGGCTCTGAACAGAAAGTTGATATTCAATAATGAGTAATTTCTGTATGCATTTAAAAAGAGTAGAGCATTCATATTTTAATACAATGGGGAAAAATAGTATTTAATTCCAATTTCAAGTCACACTGCTGTATAAAAGCAACTTTACAAGGAATTTGTTGCTTTAATTCTTTTCTCTTTAGGGAAAGGGAAGAATTAGTATGATGCAAGCAAGCCTCTATATAGTGCATTTTGTATGTTGGACCTTTTCTCACATCCAGGGCATCTTTTTAGGTAAATCTCTGGACTGCTTTCACAGGAATAGCTCTGTGCTTTGTGCTAGTAAAGTTCTTTCTTCCAATAAGCACGATATAATGACTGGAGAGTTCTGATGAAACAGTTAAGTCCTACAATATAAATCTGTGTTTTGTTTTGTTTTTTTTATAATTTTTTAACATTTCTGAGACTTTGAAAATGAAACGGCTAAAACTGTTATATTTGGTTTAGAAAATCTACTTTCTATGAGTTATTTTTATTCTTCAAATCCTGCAAAAAGAGGTGAAATCCTGGCTATTAAAGTCAGCTGATTTTCGCCACTGACTTCAGTGTGACCAAGATCTCACTTTCAAAGTTTTATATTTTAAAAAATCTAAATGTAATAAAGAGCTCTGACTAACAGCAAGTGCAAATCTGTTTGATAGGTGACGTATTCTAAGTACCAATATACACTACAGCTCATAACAGCCCAGCAAGAACAGCCTTAAGCTATTGAGTAAGCAGTGATGCATATGGTTTTAAGAACAGATTAAATGCAAAATATTTGTGCTGGTCTATCAAATTCATAGGTACCTTTTGGGAAAAAAAACCCCAATAAATTGACTAGTCCTTTATAATAAAGTTTTAAAATCTAGGTTTACTAAGCTAAAATTTAATAATATTTAAATGTGCATTAGGAAGATAAATCCTAAATTGAGCTGGCTGAGTGCTTCATGTCTGCTTTCTTTATCCACTTAGCTATCATTGAAAATGGAATATATTGGCAAAAATAGTTGTCTGTTTTCTCTCAATCTTATTGTGTACTCTTGTTTCTGCCAAAGCTTTCAGCAAAAATTTATTTTTAGGTATTGTTAGATATCTTAGTAATAGTTTTTTTCTACAAAAGATACAAGACTATATATCATAAAAATAGATTTGTTCTTTTAAAAATACTTTTTATAGTTTAAATTAATAATAAATAGGAGTACTTGTCTCTTGTAAAGAATTAGAATAACTAGTTTTCAAATGTGCATTTTACAAGAGTACATGCTCCAACAATTTACAGAGGATTCCTCTGCCAACAAAAAATTTGCAAGACGAAGGAAATAACACCACAGTGAGGCTGTGAACTGGGCAATGCTATGGTGAACTGTTACTAATTATTGTTATGATGTAATGGTTTTTATTTATAAATCACAGGATATAAGACCAGAGCAAAAAAAGGTTGATTGTTTTACAAAGTGGTTCTACTTTGTTAGGTTAAGTTACTTGAATTCAGCATACAGTGATTACCGTAATAGAAAATGTTAAACCTTTACCTTTCAATTCATAAACTTTTTGTAGAAATGAAGTGCTCCCTATAATAAAATACAATACTCTTTATATTAAATCCCTGATAATTTTTTGCACTGCTGCTTGGAGGAAAAGCTAGGCAAGGCAGTAGTTACTGAACTGGCCTCTCTTTAAACAACAGTGAAGAGTTTGGTGTTTTTTTCCCAATCTATTCTTCAATAACACTGTACTTTATGTCTTTACCATTATTACAGAAGATTAGAATGAGTCTGCTATGCTGACCTCTGCTAAACTAATCTAAATAGTCTGAAGTATCTAAAAAATTAATTAGACATATTTGATTAGATGTGTAATAAGCTCAGATGGTGATAATTTATCTGATAAAAACCACTTAAAATTCAACTAAGGTTAATACAAAAAGATTAATCTAACACTACCCAGCCAGGTAAGTCAGGTCCAGGAATGACCAAAATTATCTATTTAGTAGACAGAAAGAAAGATTTTGTTTAGGAAACATCTAACAATAACCTCAGGATTTAAACCTCAGAATGAGCCTTTTTCTTTAAATTAACCATGGTTATTGACGTTACATGACAGATTTTTGGTGTGGTTGTTTTTATCAAAACAATTATTTTGCAGAAGATTTCACAACCTGTGAATTCTTGGAGCTTTATATTTTCTCTCTCCCTCCATTTGCTTTCTTGAAACAAAAATAAATACAATGAAAAGCAGCCACTAGCTTTTTTCTCTTTTTCTTTTTATGCATTTAATCCATTTGCAACCTGTGACATTTGTTGGCTCCTGAAAGCCAAAGTGGAATTTACACATGCATTAAAATTGCACTAATTTAGTTTTGAAAATTTCTAGTAAAAAGTCATTGAGGGATATCTTTCCTGTCTGAAGCCCATATTACCTGGAATTTGATAGCAAAATATAGTTTGGCCCAAAATCATAAACCAGTTTTAGTAACTACAGGTTTCATGTTGTAACAAAATCCTGTCTAGATCAATATATTCACTAAGGAGCTGCTCAGCTGTCTGATAAGCACTTCTGAGTGATTTGTAAGCTACTGGTATAACAGGGTCTACCATGTCCTGAGGAGATACACTCACAGGATCACCACGTAAAGAGGTTTACATCAGTTTCTCATATAATCCAACTGGGAACAATGAGGTTTCAGGAGTGGTTGATTGAGATACAGGGTCTAATTATTCCTTTGTACCTAAACACAACTGATGAAGGATATCAGAATTTCTTTCTTGGAGATCATAAAAAATGTAAGTGTTTGAAGTCTGGTGGCTTTGTGGCTGAGCCAAGACAATACTCAGGTTGCAAACAAAGCACTAAAAACTGCTGCTAAAAATACTTTGGAAAAAATAGTGAGAAATTATATTTTTGCAACCCAAATTAATGTTGTTGCTCTGGAAAATGACTGTGCAAGAGGTATTATAAAAGTGGAGCAAGGCTCAGTACAACAAAATCTCACTCTCTCTTTCCTGATTTGATTTTTCCTCATGGCAAATTAAAAATTAATCAATTGATAAAACTTTTCATATTAATGCATCCCACAACCTGATTCATTGAACGGAATAACTAAAAAGCATAATGAATTGATTGGTCCATGTAGCATATTTTGTCACACGGGTCTCACATAGTGAGTATGTCTAATTTCACACCATAGGCTGGAGGTGCAAAATCAGCCACAAATATTGCAGCAACATTTGAGAATACAAGCACTGTGCAGTAGAATCCTATATCTGAGTTTCAAATTGGTTTTCTGAAGTGAAAGGAACACAAAAACCCTTATCTAAAGCCATCCACAGGTGGCATGGTGGCACCATGAAGTATCCAGTCAAATACTGTAATTGGTGATAGCATCTGCAGGACATAGAATAAATCCCAGTAAAGAGCCTTGCAGTCAAAACAATATATATTAAGCCACTAATCAAAAGAAACACAATCCATGGATGTTCTGAAACTCAAGTTTCTGTCTGTGTTTCATCTTACAAAACAATTCAAATGGAGCTAACCAAGGAGCAGGCAATTCCATGCCTGCTTTCTATCAGATTATTTTAGGGGAACTGCAGCATCCTTTGAAATACAAGTGCCATCTACCCACCTGCTGAGTTTAATTTCAGAGTCCAGTGCTATCATTAACAGAAATTTTTTTAAAACTGTGTACTATCTTACATTCATTCTCAACAAAACCAGAAAGCTTTTCTCAATGGGCATATGCCTTTAGCTTCCTCTACAGAAAGCAAATCATTCATCCAAAGGATACATGAATGGTAGGTTAACGTAAAAACTGTTTTTGGAGTGTTTTAAATGCTGCTTCGTTCGTGTGAATAGTCTAAATAGTCTAAAAACCAGTCTATGAATAGTCTAAATATCAGTGTCTGAACCTACGCTCAGAAGTTTCTCGGCTATCCAAGCCCTCTAACTTCACAGCCATCCTCTTCTTTAGTGTTACAGTTGTTTTGAGTAAGTCAGATCACTAAGGTAACTAAAAGCATGTCCAGGAAACTTGTTCTACCAGATCATTTGCATGTGTACAAGATACATTTTTCATTTTTCATACTCATTCCTGCATAAACAGGATCTAGATTCAACTTATTTTTAGATTTACCAAAACATAAGCATGAAAAAGAGAACAGGATTAGAATGGAACCATGTCAGCCTTGTAGTACAGTGAGTCCAGATCATCCCCAAAGTTTAGGTCAGTTCACATAAAAATAAAAATTACATTACTCCAATTTTACTAGCTAGTCAGTAGAAATAAAAACCTTTCCTAACGTCATCTTACTCTTTATTGATTCTTCTCCTCTTGTCCCCTTTTCAGTCCCAGCTCTCCCTTACATAAGCATAATCAAATTACAAGAGTGCTATCTGATCAAATTCTACTTTGCCCATTCTCGGCTTCTTCCCTATTATTAGAGTCTCCCCAGTGCCTTTAATTTAATGAAAAGCCCTGCAGCCTAAATGTCATTGCTATTCCAGATTCCTATTTTAAATCTTCAGGCCCTGCAACGCCTCACAGAAGGCACTACATCAGCTGGATAGAGCATGCACAGTTGAATTCAGGTCTGAAGCAGCCAGGAACAGACTCAATACCTGAGCAATAACTCTCTAAAGACAGAAAAGGAAAGCAGGAGGATGTTTCTCTCAAAAGGGGTGCATGAGGTATGGAAGAAAGGTTAAATGATTGCAAATGATTCTGAGTCTTTCTTAAGCAAAACCAAAAAGATGAAATGTGTTGTGCATTTTTTTTTTATTATCAAGCTTTTAAAAGATTTTATGAAAGTGTGGGATTTTTTTCTAACATTTGGGGACAAATAATTCTGATATTGCAGATTAGTATTTTTTTTTTTTTCAATTTCCTACCCATAAGCCAGAAAAACAGCTGAACAGGAAAAATTTACACTTGCAATGAAATGCAGGCTCAGGCAGTATGGTACTGTTCTCCAAATGTCTGGTTTCATTCATATACATACTCTTACAATCTTAAATGTACCAAAAAATATCTATTAATGCCATCCTTACCTTTTGTAGCTAGTTGCACTGGAAAAAAAATTAGTTATCCAATGAAAGCCTTTTCAAAGATGAGCTAAAATTGTATCCCACTGTCTTTTCCTCTGGCAATTTGGACATTCATGTCAAAGTTATGTAAGGGCCAGAGAAAAGCAAATCCACATATGGTGATTCATACACCCAGTTTACTACAACATATGGCACAGTATAACGTGAGCATGTGTTCCCTGCCCCCCCCCCCTTTCTTTTTAATTTGGAAATCTTATAAGTAATTTCTGAATGTATGTGAAGTTTTATGTGTATGGAAAGCACAGCAGCTAGTAAAGAACTCGTTAAAATGGACAAGTGCAGTAAATCCACACAGGAATAAGGGAGATGGTTAGCTAGGCTGACTATTCACAGTGGATGATACTACAAAAGAAAATGGTATTTTTGGTGAGTTCCATCAGTGTGCACAGGCTTCACAGTCTTTAGTCTTTTAGTTCCCCCTCCTTTGCAGGACTTGGGTGATTTTTTTGTAAGGCTTTTTAAATGAGAACTGAGCAACATTCTTCAATGTATTTCCTATGGTAGAAATCTGATGAATAGATGGAATTTTAAAGTTCTATATAAAAGTATATTATATATGCATAATTTTATATACATCATTATACACATGATATATAAGTATCACATATATATTTATACATATATATATCTTGCACAGGTACAAAAAAATGGCAGATTTTTCCTAAAATTTAAGGTGTTTCAGTGGTATGTAAAAAAAATGGCATCCAAACATAGAAGGAAGCTCATCAGCTGACTAGTTGCATGACAGAGCCAGAGGCAACTCCAAAGCATCAACACAACTGCCTGAGGAGACCGCCAAGGAGCCAGCTGCTGCTCCTGGAAAATCTTCCAAAGCTTAGCATCTGAGTCCTGTTACTGCTGCCCAAAACAATCCACCACGGTAAATAAAAATAATAACAATAATTAAAAAAATAAAAAATAAAACATTCATCTTTGTTGTGAAAAACTTTTAACAGTTATATAACACAATACAGGCATCAGGACTCCAACCATTCAATGTGTTACTCCTGACTTGCCTCTGGTGTCTTCCATGAGCTTACAACCTGTGAGCAGTGAAGACATTAAGGCAGCAATTCAGGAACCTAACCATGGATGTGTAGTGGCATTTTAGACACCTAGACCCCAGCTGCCACTCCTGAAAGACCAAGTTGTCCAACATGTTGTGTAGGTGTTCAAAATCACTTGAAACTCTTAAATACAGTCCCCTCTCAAATAGCTGTCATGTGCTATAGCAACAACAGGAATGCTGGATTTTATGCAAGATAGTTTTTTGGTATTTAGAAGTGAAAAAGGCTGTCTGACTTGCCCCTTCTCAGTCTGCTCTGAAGTCACTGGATTAGTTTAGTTGCAAAATGCAATTAGACAGGATGAATACCTAGATGGGATTCACTTGTTCTACCTATTAAACAATAAAATCCCTGCTCTAAATATTGGAGTGGAAATTTAAGCAATTCAAGTCCTTTGAAGGAATGCTTCTGTAAATTACCTCATGTTGAGTTTGTTATTATTAAGATTGACAGATGACCTGATGACAGTTTTTTCCACTGTCATCCTTCAGAAATTATTGAAATAATTCAGATGACAAGTGATCAATCAATGAATCAATACCCAGAATGTTGCAATGGGATTTGCTGAACAAGCTCTGGTCCCTTCTGGTACCTATGATCCACAGTTGTGCAAGACTCAGAAATGCTTTATTTAATCCCTGTGGAATCCGTGAAAAAATTCATCTATCAAACCAAGCAATTATGACCAAAAAAAGAAAAAAAAATAAAATCCACATGAACAGAAAATACACTTGTGTGGATAGTAAAGTAGGTTCTCTCTTTGTGAAACATTGTCTTTTCTTTATATTGTTGGAAAGCCAGACAAGATTAAGGGAACAGCAAAATCTGTGGTGTACGTGAAAAAGAGTTAGCAATGCAAATACATCCTCAGAAAGTATAAGACTTTTTTAGAGTTTTAAGAGTTTTTTTTTTTCCCCTGCAGAACACAGAGTTAGAAAAATGCTTCTGAGTTACAGGTTGCTCAAAGAGAACATTTGCTCATGCAAACAATTATGTGGGCAATTCTGTTTCATGAGGTTTGAAAGCTGAGTCATGAGTCTGCAGCACATGGAGATGAGGGTTCTAGATGGAAACGTGTCTGGCTTAGTTTGGATGAGAAGTCTCCATAGGGAGCCTCAGCAGTCTGAAGCAGAGGGTCAAGCATTTGTAAGAGCCCACACTTGTAACATTGATTAGAATGATACTCTGATATTAGGTGCTTTAGGAGTAATGAAACCAGTCCTTTAGAACCTACAGAAAGTCTGAGGGATTTGTTTTCTTGGGGTTAAGGTCCCTGTTTATCAATTTCTCCTTCCATATGGAGAGTACAGGCAGCTTTCATAAGTGGCTGAATCTATTCCCGAGTTAAGCTTTTTAGAAATCCGGAGGTTTTATGCAAACTGGATTAGTTTTAGGTTCTCAAATACTAACTCATTGACTGATTTATTCTAAACAAGAATATCCTTTTTTTCCCCTCCCAGATGTTTATAATATTTGAGAAAGGGTTTAAAATGAGCCTTTTAAAATATGGCATTATGTTTCTTGAAGCTTCACTGTGAAGTCTGATGAGCAGAGGAACAGTGATTAATTGTAGTTTGCTGTCTTGCATTCCAAAATAGCAATTTTCCAATTTAAATCTCTTGTATATTTTGGTAGCAGTGTAATTTATATTCTCCCTCCTGTGACTTTCCAAGTTACGACACAATTTAGATATAACTCCACAATATTAGAATTGGGGAAAATGAAGCTCTTTTGACTGAATATTCAAGGAAAGAATGTGTTTTGGGCTATGCGATAAATCATGCTTGTCAGATCCTTCAAAGGAATTATTCCGTACTACTACCTTGTCTATTATTTAGAAAATACAGACACTGAACAAGATAATTCAGCAGTGTTGTATCTGATTTACATATGGTTGTCTCCCTTTAATGTAAGGCTTTGAAAGCACTATCTATTTTCAATTTAACTTCAAATTTGTTAAATTTTATTTTGATTGCCTCATAATTGCACTGCATGTGCATATTTAGAGCCTTTTGGGCTTCCACTCAAAGATGATCTGGGAGTTTGATGATAACTAATGAACCATGGTAACCAAGTGGTACTGAACTATTATATTCCAGACACATAACTCACCATGAAATTACTGACACTTTAGGTTAGGCCATTCTCTTGTTCTAAACATTTTTCAAGAAATTTCCTAATGGAAATCTTCTATGAAACCAAGAGACTAACTCACAGCAGACAATCAAGCATAAGGAAGCCATATTCCAACAAGGACTTGATCCAGATTTTTACGCTTCAAGTACATCCTTAATAAAACACTTACTCACAAACCTGCCACTGGACCCTCTGTGTCAAAAAGTTACCCATGGTCTACTTTCCCACAGAGATACATTTCAGCAAAATTGGGGTTTTTTTGTTTTCAAATAATTTATAGTAAGAACCATCACAATTTTTTATGGCAGATAGAAAGCTGAATTCATTGTTTATAGGAATATACTAGTAAGTGAAATCCAGTTGATAACCTAAGAATTTAAATATGCAACTATGGTGTAAAGTTCTCTGTTTTAAAGGCTGAGAAAATTATTATTATGATTTCTTAAACTAATACTTGCAACATTAATTCACCAAAAGAAAAAAAAAAGACCAAGGAAAGAACATGGGAAAAAACATATGAAAAAGTAGGATAGGAGAAAGTGAATCATTACAAAAATGGGGATAGATTGAGATTTGAGACAATTCTTACCATAGAATTTTACTGAAGGGGATTTTCCTTTCAAAAATCTCACCAGGTATCTATAAGCATGTTTAAGTCCATAAGGATACTTATTTCCCTCTCTCTCCCCCCTCTGTATTCAAAAATAAAGAAAGGCCTGAAGTGATTTCCCACTTGAAACGATTCACCTGTGTATGTAATGCTTATTATTTCCTAATAAGCATTAATAAGCCCCAAGAGGACTATTCCAAGGGCTTGTAAAAATAATACTAAAAAGTAAAGATTTTCTTTTGGAAAAACCAGACTGCACCAAATAGCAAATGTTTCAAATTTCATTCCCAGCTCAGTATTTTAACTCCTGTTCTGTTCAGTAATTTGCCTCAATATACATCTTCAAGACTACATTTTTACATTTTTAAAATGCTGCTAAACACTATTTTTTGGAGGTTGTGGGTTGGTGGGGGGTGGAGTTGACTGTTTTTTTAACACTTTTTGCTGTAGCCTCTTTCTTCTGTATAAAAACCAAGCCCTTTTATTTAACTTAGAAAAAAGCACAACTAAGTTCTTCCCGTCACTGAATACTCCTTTTTTTGAACACACACTCTCTTGTGACACAGGCTGTATCACAAGCTCACTTGTTAAAGTCCTGGCACTCTGTTTTTCACCATAAGCTATTGAAATGCCACTAAATACTCCATTAGCTTCTGTTCTGTAAGTAAAATGTCAATTCTCTGCACCTCCCCCTGTTTCTGATATGCATCTAAGGGGTGCTAGGAGCCTGTAGCAAAGAGATTGTTTGGTTTAGCAAACAATTAAATGAGGCAAGGACAACATCTGGAGAGTCTGCTCTGACACTTTTAATTTTCTCTGAAGTGGACATATGTATTTGCATCATGAATACATCTAACTTTGAGCAATCATTATCCAAAAAGTGATATCCCTCCAGCAAAAGCAATTCCTTGCTGTTTGCCTAGGTGTCATAGCACAATGCAGTGACACCTGAATGTCCTCACCTCTACTGTGGGCAACAGAGGTGAGAATTATGTTTTTTTCTTTCAGCTTACAAAACATCCCAAATACATAGGCAGAAGATAGGTTAATTACACTGACAAATCAAAAAATAATAGCGAAACGTGTATTTGTTGGTTGATGGAAACCTAAAATTAAGCAAAAAACCATGAATTATTTTTTTCTTGAAAGCTGCAGAATACACCTCCCACAAGCAGCTTTGTGAATCTCTTCTGTATGGTTCTAAAAATGATAAATAATGGATGTCACTTTGCAACATAATTTTCTACACTGCAAATTTCCTGGTTGTGTTTGTCTTTATATAGTAGTATTCAGTTCAATCCCGTTTGGTGTTTTCAGGTGACAGCATAACCCAAAAGAACCGGCCACAAAAATAAATAGAATAGAAAAGCAAAATGACAAATAGCTAAGGCTTATGCATCTAGCAATTATTTCTGTTGACCAAACCTCAAAAGCAGTATAGGAATTTTTCCTAAAAATAAAAAATCCCTACCTGTATATGCACATAGATCACCAGTGTGCCTAAATAGATAGCTAGGGGCATGCTTTTTTACTTGCCCATACTGTTTAAATCTACACAAGAGAGGCATTTATAGGCAGGGGTCTGTGAGTTCACAGCTCAAACAGGTGAGTGCAAGATTTCCATGGTAGATACTGAAGGAAAAAACCAATTTTTTATTCACTTGCTGCAGCTTTTTATCACTAATGAAAGAATACAAGAGAACAATCTTGCTATTGTATATCAAAAGAGATTACTGTCTGCTCCTTGATGTGTTTGGATATTAATAAAGTCTGAAGTCATAGGTAACTAGACAAGCACTGTATAGAACTTCAGTCAGTGCCTTCTGACGTCAAGGACTTCCTTGATAGTGATAATTAGCTTTAAAATATTCCTCAGAGGTCTTGAGATTCAACACTTAGCTATGATGGCTTCTGTACTGCACATAGCAGTTGTTCAGGGCAACTGGAAGTCTACTCCCTGAACAGCTACAACCTACTTTTTGTTTCAATTTGATCAACAGAGTGGTTGCCAGCAAAATCTAAGTTACATATTAGCATAAATATATTGAGATCTGAAAGGGCTGCTATATACAGCACATGTAAATTATTTACATCTAGTCAACCCAAGTGACTGCAGACATTGTAAGAAGCACAGCTGCTGCTGGTGCTAGAACCTTGAAGCTCTTTCTTAATATGAATATTCATCATTACACTCTTAGAAGACTGTAGGGGAAAACATAGTCAATAAAAGTATATTCTGTGTTTTGTAATCAGTAAACAACGTGAGCAAAAGAGTGTGTGGAGGATATAGAGCAGCTGCTCTTTCCAAATGAATGCCTAATTGTGAAATATTTAGACCTCAGCACTATGATTTCCTCAACAATTCTTTTTCTTGTTAGGGTAGACTGGATGTTCTTGTGCTTTATTTAGATTTTCTTATTTTCTTCTCCACTCACATGTTACCACAGGGTCTAAAGCAAACAATCATGGGACAAGAGATTCAGGCAATGTAACTTAACAATAATGCCCTACACTTATACAATGCATCTTTTCCCAGGGCATCCCTAGACATGATAGTTACAGCATGTGTAGGAATTTCCCATCGATACAGCTAAATGTACCTATGGCATAGGTAATTCCTTTGCCACTGACACTTTGGATTGTTGTAGAAACTCATAACATATGCACCACTGACTTCTGGCCCTCAGGCAGAAGAGTGGTTTGAGCACTGAGCTCAGCAAAGCATGCTTTGGACCCTCACCAATGCACCCTTAATTATTATACAAGTGAACACCCAAGAACTTAGAACTTGCAGTGAAGAACATAAAGCACACATGGAAACAAGATTTCCTTGCAGCACAGGTGCTATTCAGCAATTGTGCCTGCACAGGTAAATTCCTAAACCTGTGTGTAGTCCAGGGTAACTCATCACAACAGGGATGCCAACCAGCAGTAGGCATTTGATTTCATGGCATCACCCTGCATAATCTGCTCTGTAATGAAAACTCTCATTCTCAGAATTTACTGTGTCTTTGAACATTCCACTGCCTGCATTCATAAATACAGTGACCACAGATCTAGCACTTTTTAATAGCTTCATTCTTGTTTACTTCATACTGTTCTTCAGAAAAAGATTTGGTCTATTTAAATTATACTTTGTCCTAAGAAACAAATACAAGCAGTTTTATCTGTGCAACAATAAAAAAGATAAGTTTTACTGTTTCCAATACCTTCTAAAGCCTCTACAGGGATAAAAAAGTATTATTATTTCCAAAAACATTTTATATTTTCAGAAAATACATTATAGTGCTTAAACAATTTTTATAGATCTGAGTGAGAATGCCTAAACATCCCACAGACAAATTAGGAACATAATCTTTCAGCAAAAAATATTAGGATGCATATCTTCTTATTATCCCCAAAAGAGAAATGTGCCTATATAACTTCAGGTATTGCAGTGATAAGGAATTTTTATTTATATTTGTAGAATGGAATGCAATGCCTTGACATTCCAAAATATGAAATTCAAAAAATGTCATATTTATATATGTGGTGCTAACTGCTGCGTGAACCTTCCCAGCAGAAATGGTAAACTCTGTACAGCAAACAAATGTTGATGCTCACCATGAGAAAACTGGAGTGAGATGCTGGACATCTAAAAGCCATCTTACTTCAAAACACAACCACCTTCAGGCTGTTTATACTGAATTAGATCACCAGCTTTTATTTATAAGGAATCAGCAGCTATTGCCATCAGAGAATACATTCTGAAAGACAAAGCTCTTGTGTCATTAATATTACCGGGACCTTCTCTGATAAAGCACTGGCAGCATCAGCTTTTCACTACTGATTCACCTGAATACCTTCAGACTCTTGCCATTTTGTTCTCCTAAATCCTATCTACCTATAAAGGTTATGAAAAAAAAATAGTATATTGAAAGCTGTGATTTCTCAGCATCTGTTGCCAATAGATTAAAGTTCTATCAACTTTACTGTACTGTACTATACTTTGTACCCAAAATGTTTGCAAATAACAGAGGGACACAGATATAAAACAAGACAGAAGGGGGTGGGGGAAGCTACAAAGAAATCAGCTAATTGTTCTTGACCAAGTTTTTGTTTTTCCTGTACTTACTAAATGCTTCAGACAAGCTTCCATACTGTATAAATTCTGATACTCTTTCCCTTTCCCATCCAATGGACATGTTGAATGTCACCTTCTGGATCTTCAAAAGTCAATCACATAACAACACTGCTCTTCCCATCATACTGGAAGTGACTTTTTTTTTTGCCTGGCCTTGCTCGTTATGCCCCAGATAATGAGTTTCTGACCTGCACTAAGAATAAAGTCACATTCCCAGCCACATTCCACAGCAGGCTTTCCATGCTACAGAGGTACAGTGCCAGATGTTCTGATAGATATTTAATGACTATGACATTTCATTTTTATTTATTTAGCCATTGAAAGGAATTATTATTATAGATAATTTTCAAATTATTAGAGCACATCAAATTATGTTTCTCTTCATTTTTTGCTACTGAATGACAGAGGCATGGAACATTTAATATAGCTTTACATCTGCTGTATCTCAAAATGCAACTGAGGAATTAAAAATTAATAAATAATGGCAACGTTTTGCCTCGACAAAGAAATATATTGTAGCTCTCCTTTTTCTTTGCTTTAATTTTAAAGAGAATAAATGCTCCAAGGCATGGGCATCATAAGGAAACAGCTGGATGAAAACCAGAAAGACTACTCAGCCTGAGTCTTCTATAATGAGTTTTAAAGAAGGAACTGAGGCCTTTTATATTTTCTATCCTTACAGTTACTATGCCATTTGGGAGGGGGGTGGGGGGGGGGTGAACGGTGTGAATGAAAACATTTCATACATGTTTTCCTGGGGGAAAAGTTTGAGAAAAGAAGAAATACTTCTTTACACATACAATTCATATCCTTTTGTTTGTTTGTTTTAAACCCTGATGATAACATTTTTAGATTTAGCATTTATTTCAAGAGCTTGGAATGTTTGTGTTTGGACAAACAAAAAATACACGTTTTCTCTACCTACAACCAAGTAAAGCCATAGCTACATTTGTTTTCTGAACCTTTCCAAAAGAACATTAATGTATGTCTATGCATAAAAAATATTGTCAATCACAATGAAGGATACTGAGTATGGTTTTAACTGTTTTAATTCCCCTTACTAACATAAAGCAAATATTTAATTACAAAAAGTGGCTAATCTATTCCCTCTATTTTGTCTTAAGCTAGTGTTCTTTGTTTTAGAGCTTTCATGTTCTGAAAAATAGTTTTTAGCTACCTGTTCCTTATCAGCAACCATCCTATTATCTGCTTTTTCTTTAATCTCCTTTACTTGCTGTTTCTTTTCTTTCCGTTTGTTTCCACCTTGCCCAACCCTGCTTTTCCTTCTGCACAGAAGCTTGTCTTCTAATCTCTTCCACAGAAACTTTCTCTGTAGTATTTACAAGCCCTCATTTCCAGCCAGATGTTCTAAGCATATGCTGATGTGCCTTATGATTCAGGGCTTTACAGATGTTACAGAATTAAAATTCCCCTAACACTCCTTTGGCACAGCTTATTATAGAGAAACAGAGGCTGATAAGTTCTGACCTCCAAAATATGAAGGATCTCTAAAAAGGCAGAGCTGGAGTTTAGCTAAGCCTTTGTTATTGTGCTTTCATAAATCTTTATTTTCATTATCTTTAAATAGATAATAAATATAGAAAAGAACACAGCTTTCTCATAAAACACAACTAATCAGATAATTTGGGTTAAAAGCATATGAAATGCAGAGTGAAAATGTGCTTGAGTATGTCCAAGAAATCACAAAATCGTTAGGGCTGGAAGGGTTCTAAGGAGACCATCCAGTCCCACCCTGCTGCCAAGGCAGGGACACCTAGAGCAGGTGACACAGGAACGTGTCCAGCTGGGGTTTGAATGTCTCCAGAGAAAGTCCATGCTCTCCCAGGGCAGCTGTTCCAGTGCTCTGCCACCCTCAATGGAAAGTTGTTTCTCATGCTGAGGTGCAATCTCTTGTGTTTTAGTTTATGGCCTTGTCTTGTGGCTGGGCCTGACTGAAAAGAGCCTGGCACCATCCCCTTGGCACCTGCCTTTGAGATATTTATAGGTATTAATGAGATTCCCTCTATCTTCTCTCCTCCAGATGAAACAGGTCCAACTCCTGGGCTTCTCAGAATTAAATTTTCACCAGTTAGGAGAACGTTGAGAAAAAAATTTAAGCTTTAACTGCTTACAGTCCACTATGCAATGAAGTAAAAAAAAATAAAGTAAGACTTTAGGCTTACTGGAGAGAAAAACATTTCTGTTTAACCTAAATAGAGTCTCAAGTACAATCAAAGCTGAATTAAAAAAAAAAAAAAAGGTTTAGAAAAATATTTCTGAACCAAATGTAATTGTGACCCCATTTTTAAATTAAAAAATTATATTTTCATAGCCATTTACAGCTGCCAATTTAGCAGACTCATTCAAGATGCAAGTTGTTTCATTAAAATAATAAAGAAAGGAATACAATGATGTAGGATTGTTTAAGATACAGGTTGGCTGATTATCTCTGCAATTAATGAATGAATTAACTAAACTTGACAAAAAACAAATACACTAGACAGCTTATCCAAGAAGCAGTCCCAATTTGGCAGATGACTAGAACCCAAAGAGCAGTTAAGGTTACCTGAAAACTAACTGGTCAAAAGAAAACCTTTATGCCACTGAGGTTGGGACTTATGCATCTGCTTTGGCTACAGTCACAAACAAGCCCATCTGAGTAAGTTAAGCACAACATCAAGGGAAAGAGTTAGGAAGCTAAAGTGCATTGGAGCAGAAACTCATCAAACCTGAAGTTTCCTTTAATTTTTTCTATGCAGGATTTTGTCACACACAAATGCAGCACCACGGAAGATACTCGTCATGGTACTATTGAGTTCTTGCTGCTAGATGTTGCACATCTAAGATAAGCATGCTTCTGCATCAGCTACAGTCTGAGCTCTAAATTTTCTCCAGGTTTGCTGGCTCTGGGCTTGATGTTTTAGATCAACTCTTTTTTTAACCACCAATTTGGAAAAAATAACAAACTCGGCTCTAATTTCTCAGCCCAGTTAGCAGCTAATTAACAACCTGAATGGAAACAGAGAAAAACTGACTGCACAGTGAAAGGGAATGCCTCAAGAGTTTGCAAATATCATCCTGTTTGCAGGTTTGTCTTGTTTTTGATATTGTTTTTCAATATTGTTTTTCGTGGCAAAGTTGTTTCAGAACAAACTTCATTAGTTTTGCACTGAGAAATATCTCACAGCCATGTTCACCTTTAATTACAGTAATTTCTCACTCAGATTGATGCTTTCTCTAAATGGCAAATTCTTACTTTGAGTGACAAGTAATTTTAGTAATTTGAGTGTTTGCAATAGTCTTCTCACATTCCCTACACAGGTTTGTTTTCCCATTTGTCTTATCTTGTATCTATCTACTAAAGAAAACAGAAAGTAGATTAAGAATTTCAACTTTGACTTTTTTCATTTTCATAAAAATTACTGCTTATGAATACCGTGGATCTTGGGAGTTACACTTCAGAACTTTAGAGAAGTGCTTTAAGAAAGCCACCATCACATCCTTCTGCAAGCTTCCAGACTATTACATCTGTATTAGTAAGGTAAGTAAATAACATGCATTTTAAACCGTGATACATGTTACAAAAAACAGCTGTGAACAGGGTTGAACAGTCAATTGGTGTGTTTCACACTCTAATTAGGCAAATTTCAATCAGAGTCAAAATGGCAGTATCATCAAAAAGCCAGCAAGCAGAAGGTTGATGATCATAATTGAGGACAGGTATTGATGACAGGTATTATCTCACTGAGGAAAAAGTTGGTCATGGCTGTCAACATTATGTAATTCCCTGTTGTATGGAACAGACACTCAGGAGGAAATGCTCACCTGGATGCACCCATCACTTATCTTTCCTGATGGCTACTAGAGCACTTTCCTTTCTCTATCTGCCTGTTTTTTCCAAAGGCAGTAGGGACACCGTCATATGTCATCAGCTACATATCCCTAGCAAAAAAAAAAAAAGCTTTGTGCATGTCTGGCTGCCTGGCTGTCTCAACTTTCAATGTGTTCTCTAGTTTGTTATACCATCCCTAAAAGTCATTCATTATTTATTCTTCATCTGCTACTTAGAAGCCATTTTCTACCTCATGTTTTCTGCAGAGTGGTCTGAAAAAAAATGCTTAATACTAATTTGCACTAAGAAGACATACTCAGATGGGTAAACTCACACTTCCTGGAGTTCCAAACCCCAGCAGAAATGGCACATGGCTGTGATGAAGTCAGAAGACAAAGTACCAAGAAGTGCTGCTCTAGTGCTATGAGAATCCACAAGAACAAATCATTTAATTTTAGTATGATCATGGAAGCAAGTTTATTGCTTTTTGCAGAATTTTGCCTCTGTGGAATCTTTTAAAATAGTGAAGTTGGCTCCTTTTTGTGACAATGACCTTCTCAGGTTCATAGGAAACATCAACCAAGACACTCATCCCAAAAGGTTGTCGTTGCAATGGGATGTTTTTTTTTCTTTTTTCCCTGAGGTCACTCTCAAACTCATCAGCTCAAATTTTAACATTTAGGCCCAAAACATAATGGTAATAAAGACAACAGAGTATGGAGTCAGTTGTTTGCTTAGTTCCTTTTTTAAACTAAGTGGACAAAGGCAAAGATAAAAGAAAGAAAAATCAGTCATTCTTTCTCTCTTTTGAATGCAGCCATGGGAAACTGTGCTTCACAGGTCGTGAGACCTAAATTACAAAGGCTAAAGACTGGCTTCAGTAACCTCACATCAGAGCACATGTCTGCACTGTTTAAATTATATTCTCCCCCCAGTTTACAGGAGGCTGCCTGAGATCAACAGCATCCATTGATCTCCCTGAAAGTCACTTGCCTCTAGGTAGGGACAACGTATACATACAGTCATCTCTGTTCCTCTCCCAGCATCCTGCTGTTTTAGTATTTCAGTTGTTTCCAATCCATCTTTTAGAGATACATACAAACATGCTCTTCCTAGCCAGCTCAGCAAGCTGTCCTACCTGGAAAGCACAGAATGTCGCTCTGAAATGGCTTTTTAACAAGTTTCACAAGGATGCAAAATTACCTAAAACGATGCTGTAGATGGTCAGATGGAGCAGTCCACAACAGGCACCTGGAACTAACATGCAAGTGCCTCAAGCTAGGGAAAGCAAATTTGAGAATAAAGCGTCTCTTGGAGAGCAATTGTCCATGTGTGTTCCCACTGTGAGAGATTCACATTTGTGAAAAGCAAAATCTTGGCAGGCAACCCCTTGATGTGCAGAAATTTGCAAATCATTTCAGTCTAAGCAATTTTCCCATCCTTACCAGAGAGCACTAAGGCTGCAATTGTGCCCTGATAATCATAGCTACTGAATTCTAAGCAAAATGAAATTTCAGCACAGAATCAACACTGCCAAATACTAAAATGTTTAAGAGAAATGGCATTAAATTAAAATATTCAGAACTTTTTTAGCATTTTATCAACATTTTCTATACTAGAAACCTAAACCTAGGATTAATGGAAGTTTTAAACAGGGATTAAACAACAGGAAGGTCTGTCATTATTCTGATAAAATTGCAAAACACAGCAGTGCTTCTCCATCCAGCCCCTCACCAAAATGTGAAATTAGAATAAGTGACACTACATACCCTTCTCTTTCATATCTCTCTTTAGATATCTCACTGCTTAACAAACAAAAGCCAGGAATAAATGTAAAAAGAGGGTTTAAATGTCAATATTTCCTAAAGGTAAGCTCAGTCATTCAGCACATTTCTAGCACTCACCAGGAGTATCTGGTCTCACAAACAGTGAAAAGTAATGAGTTGGATCATGGGTTTATTCTAGCATGGTAAAACCTCTGATCTAATTGTGACACTGAGATCAAACGAGCAAAAAAATCAGAGCAGAACAACATAAAATAGAGCATGTTGTGAGAGACTGTGAAATGGCCTAGCAAGCTAAAAGAATTGCTTATTTATTAAGTAAACATTCCTGGCCTCAGATAGTACAAGTTATTCTCAGCCTCTTTCTAGGATTTAGAGACAACAAGAGAAAGAGCAGGACATTAGTTACAGAAACTGTTACTCTTCATTGCACATGAGAGTACACTTCCTTGCATCCACAAACACCAGAACAAATCCTAGACACTGATATCAATTTGACCAATTAAATCACCTGAAAATTGTATCTGAACAAACTGCTGCATGTGACAGATCTAAACTCATCCCTGCACTTGCATGGCTGACTGATGTGAAAATATACCTATTTTCAAACTAATACTAAAATATCAGTAGAAAGCACCACAGTCTTGAGTTGCTCACTCCCTCCAGAAAGGCAATTAGAGTAGTTTTGTGTTAATTTCATAGTATTAAGGTTGTCAGATGAGCAACACAGCCATTAATTTCAAGTATGAAGGAGTACAATAGAATGGAAATTGCTTACTCAAAATCTGAATTGAGGTGCAGCTTTTTGCACAAGATGATAATGTTCATAGATGGTCCACAGACTCCTGTATCTCTCCAAAAAGGGAAAAAGATCTATCCAGTATGTTAACACGGTTAAATAATTCTGTTTTCATCTTAGATTTCTGGGGTCTTGAAACCTTTTATAATAAATGCTTTTCCTACCCACTCTCTATTTCTAATGGTTTTCCCACAAAGTGCCACCTCCTGCCTCCTGGGGTTTTTTTTCTTATAATTTAACTGTTTTCCAAATTTTTAGTCAATAGTAACATTATGGAAGATAAGCAACTAATGATCAATTTTTAAAAGATTACAGGGCTTAAGCCTTAGAGACAGGACACAATAGTATGCAGTATGTAATTTTATCTGTGAGACATCCATTTTCTATCATTAAACTACACTATATAAAAGGAAAAAGTACACTATAAGCACAGCTATTTTGTCAAAGAAAATACTCAAGGATTTTTAAAGTGCAAAAAAAAAAATTACAAAATCATATGCCACAAGGTTCTAACCATGCTGGAAAAATAAAACCACACTCTTTTAGAATATTGTTTTAGTTAAGGAGTGGTAGTTGTAGGATGTCTGAATGCATGGAGGCACCAACTTCCTAATGATTAGCACAGTTTCATTGACAGGCTCGGCTGCAGAATCACAAAGCAAACATAAATTGCAGCAAATTAGCAGAAGATTTTTTTCTTTCAAGAAAAAGGTTTAATGGATGTTTTGCCCGAGGAGCTGATTTCAGTGGCTTCTTAGTAGATGAGCCTGCACTGCCAGAAACCACAGGAGCGTATAGTAAATTTAATGATGGCCCCATGCCATACCATGGTTTATACAGCTACACAGCAGATTCCCAGTCAGGCCCAGGCTCTGCACATGCAGCCCAGGAGACTGAACATATCAGAGACAAGGAAGCCTGGGTCTCTTTAGGCAGAGAGAATACTTGTGGCTGTCTACAAAGATAGCTGCCTCTTGCCTCCAATGAATTTAAGACATCTTTATCAATAAATTCAATCACAGTGGAGTTTAGCCCCTAAACAAAGTTACTGAAATATGCCAAGAGGAAAAGGAGATTTGGAAATCTTTGAGAAAAGATAAAAATTAAGAAAATGTAGTATCAGGACTTTTCACTACATTCAGTTGATCACCATATTCATCTCTCCCAATTTAAACACACCCAGCTAAACAACAGCTACAGGTTGCAAAGACAGGAACAGAAAAAAAAAAAAAAGCCATGCCAGGAATACTGATGCCACAGCATACCATTTGAGTTACAATTGCCAGTCTCTGATCCTTAACATTTTAATTTACTCATGGCAAACTGACATTCAGATAGGTAGAAAAAATAATTTCCTACTTTTATAATCATGAAAGAAATTGCTTCCAGTTTGATCTTTACAATTGTCTGACCCCAGCATAAACACAGGGCAAATAACAGCCCTGAAAGGAAAGAGTTTTTAGAGGTGATGTTTAATCATGATAGCCACGACATCATTGCTTGCTTATTTTGCTGTCTGCAGAATTGATACATATGTTCTCATTAATAAATTCATTGATCTCTCTCTCTCTCAAACATTAATTTGAACAGGCATCATGCTACAGAAACATACTAATTTGGGATGCTCTAAAACCTTTTGGGAGAAAGTGCACATAAAAAATAGGCATTGCAGATGAATAATTATTTTGTTATTATTACCTTTTTCAAATGTATTGATCACTGATGAACTCAGACCTCATACATCACTATATACTTTTCTCAAAGAGGTATGAGACATTGCTGCTAGTTTGGAGTGGACACGATGGTTCATTGTTATGTTAATGCTGACATATCCTCTGCAAGATTGACACATTTTCCTTGAAAAGTTACACTCTTCCATCTGCTGGATAGCACCACAGTTTAGAGAGCAGAAATCACTTTGTGCGTACAATACCACAACAGCTTAGATGAACAGTTCATTTATTTGTGTTCTGCTTGTACCTGACAGGACTGAACCCCAAACTCTTCCTGTGCAGGCAGAAGAGTGTACCTGCAAATCCCAGTGACGACCCAGGTTAACAAAGTCAGAGCCAGAAGAAAACTTCTGATCTCCTTTTTGGGTCCACAGTCTCCTTAAATTGTTTTCTGCCCTGGAGGCTGGGGGCAGAGGGAGATTTCCTATTCTGACAGTGCCATTGCATTCTATCTTAAGGTAATTACTGTGGCTTTCTGGAGATATACTGGATTTTGACTTAAGGCCTTTTTATGCCACTCCAAAAGGAAAAAAATAATAAAGGTCTTAAAGTGCTTGAAAACAGCCTCAAGTCCAGTCATAAATAACTACAGAATTACAACCTAAATGTTTACTAAGCTGAGGGAAGAGATAAATCACATTATATCTAAATGGAATAAATATACTAATAAATAGAAGTTTTGGAGCACAGATGGCAGTGGAAATAAATATTGTCGCAAATCTTTTCCTTTTAAAAGATGATTTAAAGTTAACATAAATGATGACACAGTCTTATTTTAAGGACAAGTGTAGGTTAAATAATTTGCATATATTACATATCTAAGCCTTGGCAAAAAACAAGAGGCAGCCTGGACAGGACCATTTATTCTTCATGGTCATTAGACATTTTTGCAGCTCTCAATGGCAGAGTGGTGTATGAAGTCTAATTATTTTATGTTATTTTCTTCAAAAGTTAAAACTATATATATATATATATATATAAAACTTAATTTTATTACTATAGTGAGACTTACATAGGATTTTTTACTGAAAGCACAGGCAATATGCAGTGAGTACTGCAAACACACTGGAGTGGATTTCCATGGCTCTCCTTTGTGCCTTGGCAACACACAACCAAGAGATAATTACGGGATTGCTGCCACCTGCCAACTTGAGGAACTAAACCACATGCACCCACGGAATAATAAAGAATGTTAAGATTAAAAAGCAAATGAAGGTTAAATCCTAAAGGTCTTCAGAGACCTCTGGGCTGTGTGTTACTCTTTTTATCAATTTTATTTGCCCACAAAGATGAAAGCTCTTCCCAGTTAAACAAGTCCTTTTAATGAAATGCCTGAATTTTCACACAACTGAACGTGTGCAATGTGCAACTCATATTAAACCTCATCTTTGGATTTATAGCTTTTTCATCTTGAAGCAGGGAAAAAATAGACAAATTGTTCACACCACCAGAAAAAACAGAAACTCATTTAAGAATTTCACATGAAGAAGACATCTTAATATGAAAAGAGGGTTATTGGTGTATATATCAGTCAGAGAAAAAAAAAATCCAAACTGCTGTTATTGGCCCATTATTAAACTGCTCTCCTCCCTTTAAAAAAAAAACAAAATATATATATATA
>VZRZ01006595.1:959321-1028543 GCA_013398175.1 Climacteris rufus
AAAAAAAAAATATATATATATATATATTCTAATAGCATGGTGAAAAAGGGGTTTATTCAGAATCACTTAACAGTGATATGAAGGAATAATTTTAATTATCTCTGAAGGTATATTAATCTAGAAGTTTTTGTCTTCATATGAGACGATTTTTATAATTCTGTAACTGATCACATTTTTAATCACATAAACATACACATTAAAATTAATTTCAGAATATTTACAGCAGGAAATAGTTTTTGCCAGGGTACAGGTGCTTCTCAATAGTCCATATTTCAGTTTAAATAAACCTAAACATGAACTAGGGTTTGTGTACAAATATCCTGTGCAGTCTCTTCCCCACACTTCTTATTATTAAAAATTGGTAGGCCCTACCCCCCTAATATTTAAGATCACTTAATGCTTTGCTTCAAACTACCCGGTATTGCCCAGAATTTATGACCTAAGGTTGTACAAGTGCCAACACCTCTATGCAAGGTTATGTTTACCTACAGCCTTCCACATTGTCTTACTCCTTCTTACTTATGTTTCTCAGTTTTAAAAACTTTTTAACACACAACTCCACTAATATTTACACATATAAATTACTATACACAAACTGAGCAATATTAATCTCTGTTCCCAGCATCCCCTCCCCATGCAAATTATTTCTGGCATCTCAAGCTGAAGGTGTAGCTCCCCAAGATCTTATCTTAGGATGAAGAGCTGGCCTAAGAAGTTTAAAGTCTGAAATTTGCTCCAAACTGGTCCTCCCACAGCCACCACAGTTGTACTGGTGATGCTGAATTACATGATGAGACTTGAAAAAATCTTTGTCATCCCCACTTCCACTGACATCCCCATTTCTGAAGGTATATGGGACCAACAGTTTATAGAACCAGAAAAAAAAAAAAAGAACGGGAACAGGAACTCTTAGAGAGCTTCTACGTAGGGTTACATTATAAGGGTCTTAGGTGAATTTTATGTTTCTACTTAAGATGCTGTTCCCTGCTCTAACTGTAGAGAAGACCCTCCAGTTTTGACTTGCAAAACTGACATTTTCCAAAGCACTTCAATATTTTTTACAACACTGGAACTATTACACAACCTTAATCTTGACTTCATTCTTCCTAGAAAATTGGTCTGAGAAACAAGTTGGTTCAATCTCTTAGACAACTTATTTATCTCCTGATCAACTGGTTAATAAAAAAATCACACTGTGGAGAAATACTCAGATTACAAGAAATATCTTTTCTACATATCTGAAACTAAAATAGACTGCATTTTTGTTATGGGTTTATGAATCTGCTTTCCCCTCTTGTCTGGCATACAGTATCATACACAGGAAAAGGTTAATCTTCAGCGAAAATATCATCTCTGGGCCCTGTGCATTTGTTGGAGTCGCACAAGCTTTCTTTAAAGTTGCCTGTCATCCCAGTAAAGCTGCTTTAAGTAAATTAAATATCACCAGTATTACATGTTGGTAGCAAGTAGAGGCAACAAAGATGAAAGCTTTGGGGTAAAATTTCAGGGGGAAATAGGATTATGTTTGTTCTGTAACATGTTCCCCAGATTATGATTTTAAAAACTGTCCAGGCCCCAGTTGTACAGAAATTCCATCTACTCAGCTCTGCAAGTATCTGAACTTGATCTGACATGTCACTATTGGTCCAGCAAATTTGGAAACATTTTTCATTTATTCCTGGTAGTGCTTTCAATTACAGAGATACTATCATTTTTAATATTTCCTCCTATGAAGATTTCCCCTCAGGGATTACAAAAGGAAACCTATTAAAATGTGTCCCCATGCTTTTAGCAGAGAAAAAATAAAAGACTGAACAAACCAGGAAAGATTGGAGCTCAATGCTACTGCAGAACTTGGCCAAGGAACCGTGCTTGCTAGCAGATCTAAAGAAAATTCATGACCACAATCAACTTAAGGCAAAGCTATCATGTTTTGGTGATCCAGAAGATGGGAAAAAGAGGGAAAAAAAAGGAGACTAGAAAGAATTTCAAGTAATTTTAAAATCTCTAGGTTTAATTTCAAGAACTGTGTCAAATACTTGAAGGAGAGGGAAAATGCTACGACCATGTATATGGCTTTGGATTTCAATGTATTAAAATCAGTTATTCAACTGGTGATTTGAGACTCAAAGTGTAGCTGAATTCCAGTTTGCTGGTAGAAAGAATCTGTCCTGTATAAATATCAGATCATTGACCTGATTAGAAGTTGTCTTAAGAGTCACACTATTTAAAAGGGAGTGAATTTTAAAACATCAAAACATCCTATAGTGAGGACTCCCTTATATGGTAAAGTAGATTCTGAGTTTGAGGTGATTTGCAAATGGTATCTGTAAATATTAATGCACTTTGACATTGAATATTGCATATCATACATTTTAAGTGTTTTTTAGTGTGGGGATGTTTACAGTGAAATGATGTGCTTCTGAATATGTCTGTTTTCAATTCAAAGTGTAGCTTCATTAAGAAGAGTGATAGCATAAAGCTTAACAGCATGAACATTCCTCAAGAATTAGCACAACATTGACATACATCCTCAACACAGCCTTTTAAATGGGTTTCTGGGCACCAAACAGCTTCATGAGCATTAAGTGTTCTTCACCCTCTTTTCTACAGTTTCAATTCCAACTTTCCAGTATCTAGCCTGGGTATTGACTGCTTTTAACACAGACTGGTTTTCCCCAGTCTGGGACTTCATTTTGCAGTTGTCTTTTTTAAGCAGCCAGACACTAAAACCTTGTAAAATTCCTTCAGTCCTAGGAGCATTGCTTCCATCAGTATTTTTTTCATACTGTTATTACTGACTCTGTTACTTTCTTTCATAATATCCTAGAATAGCTAATTAGAAAATGGCTACAAAGAATTCCAAACACAACATCAGCATACAAGATGCATAAGCCTAAGTTAAACTGAAATATTGAAAGATCTTAAACATCACAGGCGACACTGAGAGAATAGGTATGCTGATAGATGAATGTGTCAAGAAAAATGGAGACATTTCTTTTTGATTAGCTGCTAGTTAAGTGGAGTGTCAGGCCAAAAGTGGCCAAAGCAGGTGCAATGTCCAGTCAGCACAATGGGGACAAAAAATCGAAAGCTGCAAAAATGTCAGCATAATGTATCCTTCTCTGTGCCTTTAATCTGGACTCTGAAACACCTTGATTTACCTGTATCAGATTCAGAGCATTTTCTTTTTTCTGCTTTTAATAGAAAGGTTTTCTTTGCCTTAATCTTCTGCAGCATCTGTCAAGAATGAACACACAGAAGTCTCCGACGACGATGTCAAGAGACCGACAAAATCTCGTTTTGCAATGAGCACATGAATCCATCATGTGTGTGTAGTTGCTTTGAATCTAACCCACCTATGCAGCTGTCAAGCCAGAGCACATGCTGAGGAAGAACAGGTTGCCTTAGCAACCCCAGTCCAGTTGTGGAGACTTCAGAAAAACTGAATAATTTTATCTTTCTGAAGTGCCACTGTGCTTAAATATCTTACACATAAAGCAGACATACATTACCAAACTTTGAGCTATTTTCATACTGAGGGTTAGAGAAGACACTGCTTGGGAAAGCTTTTCTTCTTCTTTCTTACCATTTGTGACCCTTGCAGCCCTCATCTATTAAAAAAGGTAGCACTTACTCATTGCCTTTTTTTGGGCTTTGTTGCAGGTGAACGACTGACACCATTACAGAGCTAAAACTTCTGTTTCAGCTGTGCCATGTATAATGATTAATCTAGTTCAGAAAACTACAAGCTACCTAAAATTGATTTTAATATATGATATTGTTGGGATGTTCAGAGAAATCTGTGAAAAAGGATAATGACAGCACTCGTCCAGTTTGCTTGTTACTGTGAATAGCTTTTGGCTACACGAATTTCAGGTCTGAACTGTACATAATATGTCATTAAATTGTAATAATTGAAAGTTCTGGAGAAAGGAATCTAATGATACCCAACTGAACAATTTTAGTTCCATGAGAATATATTTAATTAACCCTTAATCATTTTCACCTTTATGACACTGGAAACACTTCTAGGATTTGATTTACAAAATTATTATGCCATTAATGAGAGAAAGATATTATTGACATACCAAAATCCAATTTAATTACTCCCTTGATTCCTCCAGAAGCAGAGAGAAGCTTGCAATTTTCTGACACTATGTTCCATTTTTAATATTGTGAAATAAAAAAATACTTCTGAGTAGGCCACAAATGTTGTATAATAGCTTCTGTCTGAGCTACAAGCACAACTATACTAAAATATTTTGGCCACCTTGAAAGTTCCTTTTTGGCTTTTTCTGTATCAAGTATCCCACTTAAAAACTTTACTTAATGCTGTTTGATACAAATATTCTTGCATGCAAGAGCTTCTACTGCCTAACAACTTGCTATTATTTTCATTTTTAAAAGGGATAATTTGCAATATATTTAAGAAAATGGAAATTCCTCAACTATTTTAGGCATGGATAGCTCATCTAACTGTCCACTGCAGCATTTCCATGTAAACAAGTAAAGAATTCTTAAACTTGTTTTCAAACTGTCAAGAAAACCATACCTGTTCACTTACATAATTAATAGACTGATATATCTTAGCAAAAAGCTAAAATTTACATACTTCAAAATTTACATACTTCAAAATTTACATACTGCAAAATCCACATAAAAGAGAGAAGGAAAAATAGTAACAGACCTGGGCCAATAAAACCTTGAAAAAATGTTGTCTGTGCATCAAGCTCCATAGCTCTTCCCGAAGGACCATGTGCTCCCATATAACATCACAGGAGCATGACAGTTCAAGGTGAAGTCTATCCTGATTAGGTTTCCAATAAAAACAACAAAACCAAGTAATTTTGGTTGATAACGGTGGCTCATGTGCAACACCTTCCTTGCTCTTTTTACAGCTTTTCTAAATTCTCCTAAACACCTCAACTTCTCTGCATTTTCAGGACTGTGTGTGTCAAGTTGTACTTCCTTTGAAGTTTATATAAATTAGGCCACTGATATTTGTCATCAGAAACTCCAGATATTCATCATAGAGAGATATCAGACAAGACATGCTGAACAAATTGAGATTTCTTCAATTTAGTTCATTCCACCATCTTGCCCTGCATTGTAATTTTGTGCAGAGCTATCTTTATTTCTCATGTGTAAAGTGAATCTCAGTGGCAAAATAATCATCTGAAGTATTTAGACTGGTATGTTATCAGGGACAAGGTTTTGTTTTTTTTTTCATTGTCCACTACTGGAGATGAAAATCAAATGTGTTTTAAAGTACTCTTGAGGAATTTCCTATCCCTTTTCTTAATAGCAGGTTATATGTTTACTGGTAGCTAGCAACTACAGTCTCTTAGCTAGGAATATGCAGTATTATTTTCGAAAGTACTACTGAGAGTGGATATTATGGTTAGTTCAGCTTTTGGTCACTGGATTAATTAAGCTTCTTTATTTTATATATATCCTACTCACACAAGTAGTATTAAGACTGATTTTATGCTCTAGGTGTCTAAAGATCCAAAAGATTCTCTATCCATAACAGTTAAATCAATTAATAAATGTGAAGGAAATCTATGCAGCAAAGTTTAAATATTTAAATATATAATTTATGTAATAGTGAACTGATAATACAAACAGAGTGAATATCACCCTTGTCTGCATTCCAAGAGAATGACTACGTAATTCTCAACACCATACAAGAGTTCAGAAAGCTGTAAGAAGTCAGTGGCATGAATAAAGGAAAATAATAAATACCCCTATTTTTTATACACTACAAATGCAGTGTGTGATTTTTTTTTCAAATATATGTACAACATTAAACACTAAGCACTGCAAGCCTAAGGAACGCCACTTGTGTGCAATATTGAATTACCTGCTTTGCATCTGGGTTATTACATACTCACTAATTACATGCTCACAAAGTATAAGACTCTTGTCTCATTCAGTGCAAGAAGGCGCCTGTTTTGATCAGAGTTCTGCAGTGAAGGTGGCTGGTGTTTCTAAAACCACCCATTTAATGCTGACTCAATACTTAGGAGTTTTTTGGCTGTAATGTCAGTACGACTAAATATATTCTTCAAACACTACACAGAAGAGAGAATCCCTTTCCTTCTGAAATTTTTATCATGTCAAATACTCTAACATCCAAATGCTTCACAAGCTTTAACTAAAGTCTTTTTACAGTGGCTTGTTTCTAATATCCTCAACAACAGTAAAAAAAAAATATCCACTGTTCTGCATGTTCAATATGAAATAATTAGGATTTGATTTTCTGGAAACATACATGTTTCAAATCCTGATGCAGACAGGGGATCAGGAAAGCCAAGACCCACTTGGAGTTTAATCTGGCGAGGAGAGGTAAAATTTTAAATGAAAGGCATCTCTGTAATGCAACCAAACATCAAAAAAATCAAACATGATTTATGTGAAGCCATCTTGTAATATGGACATAGTTCTCCATTTAAATTAGGACTTTGATTTTTCTTGATAAAGAGTCAAAACAAAATAGGAGAACCTTTTAAAAAAGTTTTATACTCACAGTGGTTGGGAATGTTCAATTTCTAGCCAGGAGAGACTGCTTGGTGGAGTACTAACCCTTCAGAACTGGATTTTAATGGACACTAACACAGTGTTAGTTATACCATCACAAGTACAACGCCAATACATTATTCCTTTATGGTAACAGACAGCGTTGAAGCTGCCCTGTAATTTGGCACAGAACATTTCTATACTAATGCAATGAGAAAATGTTATTATGCCTGCTATTTTCTATGCCATAATAGCAGTATTTGTTTCCACAAACATGCCATTACATTCACTAATATGGCTATACTTAAAGACTGCCCTAGTAAAAACCAATGCAAACATACAGATAGCAGATAATCTCTTATAGATTTGTTTTCCTGTGCCAGAGTAATTTTGAACCCTATTCTTGAAAAAAAAAAAAAAAAAAAAAAAAAAGCTGAATTTCCTGGAATGATAGCTTTCACTATATAACCTGCTGTTAGATACGGTTACTATGTTCAGGATGCACTTTCTCAGAGGAGATGAAACCATTTGTAAAAACAGCCACTAACTGTCCTTTTAGTACAGTCTTTATGTGATAGCATTTTGTAGGAACAATCTCTACTGGTCTGCTTTATACTTCTCAGTGTAACACTTCTGTCTATCACATCTAAAGAGCACTGGTGCCCTGAATCCCTAAGTGTCATATCACATCAAAAGGCAAAATGATAAACCGTATAGCATCTTGGGGTCAAAACTTCTCCTGTCTTGTTTATCTTCTAGCAGGCAGGACACTGGAGCGCCCATAAAGTTCCCAGCTCTGCCACCATGGAGGCTTAGGGTCTACAGCCACTTCATACTCACTGGAGTGGACTACTGAGATTTGCAACTAAGTAAAATACTTTTGGTTGCCGTTCCTGACTACACTTGTAAAACTACAGCATAACACTTAGCTGGCCCAGGTCTTTTTCCATAGGAGCGCATTCCCTAAATTTCTCCTTCTCCCTAGTGGACACACAAAGGACAGGCTTTGACTGGCAAAGAAAACAATGTACCTCACTTGGTGCTTTCTTGAGAGAACTTTAAAAAAATTCTTCATTTTAAGCTTGTGCATATTTTCACCTTCAAAAATCCACTGGACAGCACAGGAGTAATAATTTGCTGTTATAGGAAAGATTAAGGAAATGTGTCTCACAGTGTATTAGTAGAATGTATTATAACACTTTTCAAGAACTATTTCTTTCCTTATTTCCCCCATACTTTGTGTTTTGGAAATTTAAGACAAGCATGATACACATGAAACATTTGCATTTAAAGCCTAGGAATGATGTATGTCAGATCTTCGTGCTCTGAGGTTACTATGGGTAACGCATTGAAAGTATCAGCTCAAATGCAGCAAGGTAATTTGTGCACATTTATGCAAATTGCAGATGATACAAAGCTGAGAGGAGTGGTTGATAGACCAGATGCCTGTGCTGTCATTCAAAGGGATGCTGACAAGCTGGAAAAGTGGACTGACAAGAACCTCATAAAAAATGCCAAATCCTGCACCTGGGGAGGAAAAAACCCTCATATCAGGACAAACTGGGCCTGGCCAGCTGGGAAGCAGCTTGGCAGAGAGGGATCTGGGCATCCTGATAAGCAACAAGTTGCATATGAGTCAGCAATGTGTTCTTGTGACAAAAAAGGCCAACAGCCTCACTGGTTGCATCAGGTAAAATGTTGCAGAAAGGTGGAGAGATGTGATCCTTCCACTCCACTCAGCACTGCTGAGATGCATCTGGAGTAGTGTCTCCTAGTGCTGGGCTCCCCAGTGCAAGAACAACATGAGCACACAGGAACAGATCCAGCAAAAGGCCAAAAAGGCCATCAAAGGCTCTTTCATTTGAAGAAGAGAGGCTGAGGGAGCCGGGACTGGTCAGCCAGGAGAAGAGCAGGCTCAGTGGGGATTCATCAGTGTTTTTAAACAGCTGATGCATGGGAGGTAAAGAAGACAGACAGATTTTTCTCAGGTGTCCCAGGGACAAAACGAGAGGTAATAGGCACAAGCTGAAATAAATGAAATATCATTTAAAACGTTGGTACTGTAAGGGTGAATGAGCACTATCATAGGTTGCTCAGAGTGGTTATGGAGTCTGCATGCTTGGAGAAGATAACCCAGATAACCTGTACTATTGACTCTGTTCTGAACAGAGGAGCTGAAGTAGGCAATTCCCATAGGTCCCTTCTCACCTTGGCCCCTTTGTCACTGAAATTTCTTTTCAGCTATGTCCCCTAAGAACAGGTGGAACAAAACAGAGGTGAGCTGTGATGGGTGAAATCCTGGCTGAGGGCGAAACACCCACCCAGCTGAACACTCATTCCCTCTGCTCTGACACTGATGTTCCCTCTGCTATTTCTCACTGGTTGTCTTCCCTCATCCTTCATCTGTCCAGCATTTTGGCAAGAATGGCACACTTTATAAGTGTGTTTTCACAGAGATACTACCAGCTTGGCTGAGGGACTCAGTTGTGCCCTGGGAGAGGCCTGGTGGAGCTCAGATACCATGCATGGGACAGTCCTGTCCTCTCCTCACCAAGGCCACCCCAGCACCTGGACATGAACATCTGATACTGGAGGGATGTAAGTCTCCATAAACCAAGTATTTTTATCTGTTTCTTTTATTACTTATTTTTGAGTGGTCAGTTTTTGGGTTTGAGAACAAAAAAACTCTACCTATAAGATTTTGATGTCCTGAGTACTCCATTTTACACAAAACATATTCACATGTAAAGCAAGCCAAGGGCCTGCCTGAGTAGCAATGCTGGGTTAAATTTGGTTAAATCTGTCAACCGGCGTCGCTCCACGCACAATCTGCAATGGAAACAGGCTCACACACCCTGCTCAGGAACGTGCCTACATCCTTCCTGAAGGGAATGAATTTTCAGCAACAAGCAGGTGCTATTCTAGACCTGTGGCTGAGATAATCTTTCTTCACATGAAGGGAATTTATCTTATTCAGTGCTGTAAAGTTTAGTCTGTGGTGTGCAGACTGTGCCAGTTATCAAAAAGTGTAGTAACATTTCATCGTTCCTCTTCCTGTTATGCTCTCCCCACAGCAGAGAGCAGGCTTGGAGCATGTAGGTGACATTGACAACATCATTTTTCCTCCTTTCTGGAAAATTTACCATTATGAAAATTCTCCCTTGTTAAATTTGCTTTGCAGATTTTTTGGTATCGGAACTAATGTAAGGAGCCAAGATAAAGCAGAAACCAAAGGTATTATATTCACTAGACTCTGCAATCTACTACAAAACATCCATATCTAGGCTAAATTTATATTTCATGTTTGTGATAAAAAAATATTGTAAAAATATTTTCTGGGAATAAAGTAAGTATTTTTAGCAGCCATTTACTAAAGATACTCCTTTATCATAATCAGAAATAATATATTGTGAAACATCGCAATTGTGTGCAATGTAGTCCATGATGTTGCTCTATAAATGAGCCTTCACAGATAGGTAAATATCATTCTTATGTAAGCTCATCAATTTGCCAAATTTGTGCATTAGCAGTCATTTGAAGAAATAATTCCTAGAATAATCCAGATAACAATTACTGCTAAAACATTTATAAACAGAGTTTTTCCTTTGTTAGATGTTATATCTGTAACTTCCTATACATAGGTTTTAGCTATTTTTGCAACAATAGAACAGAAATAACAACTTAAAAGCAAAACAGAAACCATTTTCTCTTGTAGCAGATAGGGGGATGAAACTTTTAAAGATGTGTGTTTGTCGATATGACTAATCACATACATTGCTGGGAAGTGCAAACTCATGTACATAAAGTAAATCCAAACCTTTGCTGCAATTATTTAAAGTCTTTTTCATACCACATTTCATTTCTACCATGATAGTAACTGTAGAGAAACAGACTGAGTCCTTTCGTCCTTTCCCTAATTTTCAAACTATGGAACTTTCATGTGAAAAAATAATTACCTTCGATATATAATTAATTTTCTAACCTTGTGATAAATACAATTTGAGCCAAAAGCTTTTCAGATTATAAATATTCTGTTGTTTTAGGGTTTGTCCAAGATGGTACACCTTGCTGTAGAGTGGAGAACCAGAAGACATAAAAATCTAAAATGCTTGACTAGACAGTTATAAAACACATTCTATCATCAGTCATTCATTCAAATAAATGTATACAAAGAGAAATAAAATTGCTTAACCTTAAGGAAATACTATCTTCATATGGATATAAAAATGTGCAACATTTGAATATTACAAATGTGATGAATTAACAATAAAATTCAGTAGCTCACTTTTATCGTTCCCCATGGAATATTATGGCTCTTCCATTATTATTCCACCATCACTGCTGCATAATTCTCTTCAGATCAAAAAGGTTAGATTGGAATAAAACTAGATTATGAAGCTGGTGAATCAGGACCCTTATTTTTGACACATTTAAGCTTTTCTTGAAAGACCAGATGGCTCGTGTATGTTGTTCAGATGAAATCTAAAAGAACTAAAATACTCAGCATGCTTTTATTGTTGGCATGTTTAGTGTGTCACCCAAAGAAATCTACAAAAGGAGATAATAAACCTTCTCAACTGTTTCACAGTAATTATAACCCTTGTGATAGTGCTACATTAAGATAACAAAATGTAAAACGTATTTTCAATCAGGAAAGAAAAAGCCATTTGTAATATTTATGCAGGAAAGGGACTACATCAAACAGGTAACCATCAGTACATTAGGCTTGGAATCAACTGTAATAAAACCAAATTCTGCCCATGTTTTATACTGCACATCGTCCAAAATTTACGCTGTGTATTGCAGCTTTGTTCTTACCTCAAGCCTTACAGATTTTCATGGGGTTTATCAGTTCATCTAAATATCTAATATGAAAACAATACAAAGCTTCAGGTACTTGATTCCGATGTTACTTTTAGGGTCTCAGGCATTCAGAGGGGCATTTTTTCATGTACTTACGGTCATTGCATAAAGGTCCACTAAAGGAGGTCATGCTACAGTCACAACTGAATCCATCCCACTGCTGCAAGCACACGCCCTGGTTTGCACAGGAGTCCTCTTGGCAGGTTGTACTGGGGCCTAATGAGAACACACAAAAAAGGACTTGCACTTTGTCTTCTGAAGAAAGGCATTTTGCAGTGGGTCACATTAAGAAGTTGCCAACATCTCAAATCAAATGAGCAAAGAGTTATCAAGTCAAACGCACATAAACTTGCTGGTTTTGGAGCAGCATATAACATTACAAGGGTGGGTTTGCTTTAGTTGTAAGATTGCTATGTCAAACACATAAGAATGCACAAAACGGAAGCAGAATTATTCCAAGTACAGTGGGAATGTTAACTTTGTTGTGAGTTGTTAATCTTGTGTCAGACCATTAACTGGTTAAACGTTGTCTAAAAAGTTCATTATTTCTTCCTGTAAGTACATTTCAAACAGCAAAGCCAGATGCCACAGGAATCAAAACTCTGGGATATGAAAGACTGGATAATAAAATAAAAAGATGAAACAAATTTTAAGAAATAATAAAATGAAGCTATGCTATTACAATTATTTTAATCCCACAAATTATTTTAAATTATTTAGGTCTGAAATTCAGGGCAGTTTGGGATTCTTTGGCAGGACTGTTGACAAGAACTGATTCACATGCTTTAGGGATCCCATGCAGGTTCCTTTTTGAAGGGGAAATGCAGAAAGTCAGACTACTAATGAACTGGCATGCCAAAATGTGACATACACATGAAAAACAAAGCTACTCTATTTCTAGAGAATCATAACTAGACTACTGAAATATAAAGAAATTTCAAAAAGGAATGATCAAAGCACTAAAGCAATCACTATACAAACATATTCAAGACTGAAAGCCTTTATGCAAGCCACGCTGGAAAATGAAGGTTCATTTATCCCATTGTTTTAGAGGTGTGAAAGACAAAATCAGAAACAACATAATACAGTTTAGTTCTGAAATGTACAGAGCACTTATTGCAGAAATCCAACTGTGCATTGGGGGTTTCAGTCTTGTTTAATACACACAGGGCTATCTACCTTGCAAATCAGCTTTCATCAATGCAACTTTGTCAGCAAAATAAAAAAGCAAAATATAGTAAATGTTAGTAAGCAATATTGAAATGGCAGCAAACACAGAAAAAAACCATTCAGAATAAAGTGCATGCTGCTGTTAAAGAGAGAAAGAAATGCCATATAATGCAAACAAATTAATGCTAATAGCCATAAATCTTCAGGCAAGCCAAAATAAGAAAGCAGTAATTTGCCAGTATTTTACTAGAAATATAATGGTTAATTGAGCTGATGACATGTAATGAAGGAAAATTAAAAGTGAGGGGGTTTTTTCTTCCTTGGATAGCTATGAATGCATTAACAGAGTAAATGCATGGCTGAATCCTGACTAGCCCTTTGTCATGTTCAGATACACTGAATTCAAGAATAATTAGCACCATCATCCTCTGTGATCTCTTTTTTTCCTAGGCCTTTCTCTGTGACTGGTGAATGAAGACTGAAATACAGACCGTGAACTACAGTTTACTATGAGCTCACACACACATTTCACACTAACTCTTGACACTACAACGAAAAATTTGGTTCTGGGATTATAAAACTGTCCTAAATTGTTTTGGAGGAGACACATCAATATCCATTGGAGACTCTCACTGCCAGTCATTGATGACAGGGGAAAACTGGTCCAAAGATTATATAAATATATTATAAATCACACCCAAGAGAGAAAACCATGCAACCCCTCTTTAACATTAGATCTTCTTTAAATATCTCAGTGTGGGATTTTCTTTTGATTTGTCAGTATTTTAGAAAAATCCATATCAATATGATTAAAGTCAGCTCAATGGCCTCTTGCTTTAAATGAGGCAGAGCTCAACCTCTGAAACAGAGCCTGAACAGTTACTAAAGTGACTGAGAATGAGGGCAGTGTGCACTGCATCTCTGTCTTGGCAAAATTATTAACTTTTCTAGTTTTTCCTATTAAAATAATACCAATACTAATAATACCACCTATAACTGACTTACTGCAGCAGACAGACATTAGAGAGTGATTTCGTTTTCTTTGAGCCTAGAAGTTTAAACATTTGGGCATTACATCACCCTTTCTTGAGCTGAGGATTATAATGACAGAATCCCTTAGCTGACAAGACACATTTTTTCTCACCAGATTCTGCTACTCAGAAACTTTACAAAGCTGAAGTGAAATATCTGTAGGTGTTTAAATGTTATATATTCATGGATTTATTTACACTTTAGTTATGCAATGTTGAATTTCCTCATCTTTGCAAAAGTAGAACAAAAGTCACAAGGACTTAAAAGTACATAAACTGCAGGACCCTGTAGACACATGAAGAAGTGCATGTGAAAATAGACATATTTAGGCAAAAATTACAGATACAGTCCTGTTAAAAAAGTGAGGGTTTTTTGGTTTTGTTTTGGGGTTTTTTTGGGTTTTTTTTGTTGTTGTTTGTTTGGTTTGGTTTTTGTTTTTTTGGCTTGGTTTGGGTTTTTTTTGTTTTTTTTTTTTTTAATTGATTCTTAGCATTTCTGGCTTATCTATTTTTGTCATTATTCAAAATTGCCATCAAGACTAGTTTACATAAAAGCAGTTCTTTTAACAAAAGCAGGATGTTGGGTTTTTTTAAAAGAGCAGAAGAGGATTGTTTAATGGTGGTAAATACTACAATATTCACCATAACAGGTTCATTTTTTCCTATATATATATATATATATATATATATATCAGAACTAAGCTATTTAATAAAATATTGTAATGCACTCTTCTCTCACACTCATCTTTTTTTATATTGAATTTTTAAAATATTCTAATTTATTCAGTCTTCACTGCAGACTTTTTAATTGACTGGATTTGGTCTCTCATTTACATTTCTCCTATGTGAGGGCTTACACGCAATATATAAAAATGAACAACATTATAAAGTGGCATATACATTGTTTTACAATATATTACAAAAGCAAATTCCTTATCTTGCCACCAAGAATCTTCATTAATACTTTTATTTTTTCATATAGATTATATAGTACACAAGTTATGTTTTATATGCACATGCATGTACACAGTGCGTTTTTCTCCCAACTAGATAAAAACTATGTTTGTATCATACTGTAATTTCTGCTTTATTTTAAGTGAGAAAAGAAAGTACAATTGATTTGTACAAAACAGTGTTGGCACAACCTGGCTTTGGGGTTTGCCATTAACAATTCAAAGAGCTAGTTAGCATATTTGTCTTTATAGCTGTTAGTTTCTATCTGTTCTAGTAATTGAAAATTTGTCAACAAGGTGGATTCAGCCAAGTGTAAATTAAGTTTAATGTTCAAGGATAGAGATATCTATCTGCCTGTGGTTGAAGCTTCAAAAAGCAAACCTTACAACTTGCCACAGCAATCACAGGGGCGGGTTTGCAAAAAATGTTTTATGTGCATATGTCAGTAAAATATAATTTTTTTAAATAAAAAATCTGACCAATAAAATTAATTAGCAGTATTATTATGGTTTCAAAGTTCAACAGAAGACAGAAAAAGAGCTTTCACTTTTTTTTTTTCAGTGTATACCAGAAAGTTGGGGAATTCTATACCATAAGCCTGAAAAACCACAAATCCAAGAGCCTCCCTCACTTCTCAGGACAGATTTTCCAGCAGCCTGATGTCTTAACAAAGGACATGTACCAACTATCTTTGGGATTGAGGTTGGTGGTCACTAAAGCTTCTGAAATTACTTCTGCTGCTGTGTCCTGAGGTCTTTGGACTTGACATCTCAGGGGACTTCCCGAGCTTACACATCCCGTTGCAGTGTGAGATTGATGCAAAACACTCAGGTCTGTATGCATGGTTACAGTCCTGGCTGGACCCAGCAGCAGAGGCAGGAGCAGTTTGAGGCATACCAGAGATTCTAGGAAGCACCTAAGTTCCCAAATTACTTATTCTGCCTAAAATCATATTTTAGTGGCAGAACACTTTTTTGGACATCTGATTCATGGTCTGCAAACAAAAGACTGACAGATGGGTCAGACATGAAGACTTGAAGTAAACAAGTGAGATGGAAGAGATAACTTGCAAGGTTAAGCAGGAAGGTTGGAAGGGATTATTTTATTCCGTGCTGTTAAAGATTTACTTCTGCAGGCAGAAGACTTTTGAGGAGGCAGTTCTCTGGGAGCCAGGCAGCACATCTGGTTTGACCAGTTTGTTGTGTCAGATAATTTTGGTGTTGGAAAAAGCTCACTCTCTACCAAAAAGGACAATAGTTTTACAGCCTTTTTTAAATTGTTGGTAGTTTTACTAAATTCACTGATAGCTGAGTTGTGCCACTGGTTGAAAATGTGAACTCACACACTAGGCCTGTGGCAATATTTCTTTGAAGTACATAAAATTCATTTAGGAAAATACATAATCTCAAAAGAAGCTATGAAATGCATAATGGAATTAAGGCATACTTTGACTCTCTGAAGGGATGGTGCAGGCATGGAACTTGCTAACACCATTCAGAAAGCAGAATCTAATTTTCTAAACTCAGTGGCAAACTAAATTATACATATTTTTGCACTCCTGAAGGATATATGTAAAATTCACATCTTATTTCTTCTGTAGCTTTAGTGTCTATTTCTATGTACTAACAATAGAACTTACATTGCTAAGTAAAAGTAGAAGGTAAAGAAGGCATAACAAAAGAGGAGACAGAATTTATCCACTAGAAAGTTTCATCTCATGAAACTTGAGGAAACTCCTCAGCTCTCCTTGGATTTTTTACAATGTCAATTTGCATACTTAAACTTGATATCAAAATCATTAATATTCCAACTTAAAATTGATTTTACAATGTTATTTACATATTTTTCTGTCCAGAGAAGGACGGCTCTTGAGAGAAGGGAGAACACATAAAATTGAACATAAACACAAAATCCAGAATTACGTGAATAAATTAGATATGCAGGGACAGAAAATGTATTCAAATTATTCCATAAACCATAGTAAAAATAACGTGGGATCAAATGACAGCTGGAAAAATAGCTAAAGATTGACACCTCTGAATTAGAAATACATCTCTTCTAATTCTGTCCTCACTTAAATTTCATGGTATACCAGACGAGTCAATAGAGACATAAAAATGTGAAATAAAGCATATTTGTCTGTTACTGATCACAGTTAGAAAGGCTCATGTCAATACTAATCTCAGGGGTGAGCAAAAATATAGAAGATGGAAGATTAGTCTTAAAAAGTTATATAATTTAGCCTTGAATTAATCAACTCAAAATGTCTGCTTTAAAAATGGAATTAGTTAGCTAATGTCTCAGTATTAACCAATGCCTAAGTGTTATTAAGACATAAAGAACTTTGTTGAAGCTAATTGTCATAGTTTCTATCATTAAGTAAAATACATTCAGAAATAAACAAAACACATGCAAACTATCTTGCCACTGGAGAAGTAAGGAACCTACATTAAACATTATGAAATTAACTCATGTTCTCAGATCAAACTCTGTGCTTTAAGGCAGGCACATGCTTGTCTCCGTAATACTGAAAGCCTTTATATAAGAAAGGGTCAAGGAAGATCAATTAGAAGCAGGTAAAATATAGTCTCTTGATGTATGGAGTGTAAATATCAATAAAACACTGCAGGATTCACACAGTACTTTCACTATGATATAAAAACCCAAAAATCAGCATATTTAATACCTTCACATCCTCTTTCTATTTGCCCATTGCAAAAGAGAGCATCTGAGATGAGATCAGGGAGCCGTCCATTCAAGTCAACAGATGCAAGGCAGCCTTGGAATCCCTCCTTTGCGTGCACCAGTTTTGGCAAGGACTTAAACATTTCTTTGGCCACTCCTCCAATATACAAATCACCTGTTGAGGAGAAATAAATATTATATGCAAAAAAAGAACCTATAGAACCTTTGACCTGCTTGATCTTCTGGCCTTTTTGTGCTGAATGACTGGTAAGTCTGAAAAATATTCCTCAAAATAAACCTAGAAGAAAACAAACACTTACAACATGTGTGATACTATGGCATTGCTGGACTGTATGTTTTCAAGTGCAAATATAGACTTCAAATTTGTATGACTAATTACTTAGAAGTACCTGGGCATGTTATTTATGTGCCAGCTCACATGTTCAACAAACATGCCTCTACTTCAGAGAGGAGGACTGAATCACAGAATCTCCATCTAAAAATGTATCTAGCACTGACACATATTGTTCCCTTACTCAGGCAACCTGACCACAAACCATGCCAGTGGTGGACCCAGAACACTGAGACAAAAGGCAATAAGTGGAGCACCAAGATCCACCCAAAGTCCATGTATGCAGAATCATCCATTCAGAAGTACACCAAGAAATAAAAGATTTAGGGACACATGAAAGGAGGAACCTAGAGATACCATTGTTAAGCAGCAAAATGACCAACTATCCCCACCAAAACTTATACCTTGTGTCAGTCGTGTGGGAATGAGGGGAGTTATATACCTTTAAAATGGCAATATGAACACTGAGCAAACAGAAATTTATTGCCAAAAATTATTCCAATGGCAGACACCTATTATAAACAGCTTGGTCTGATGAACCTCAAGCAACTTACTCAGGATTGAAAACCCTAGTTTTCTTCCTTCAAGCAATTCTTAGCTCTGAGACAGACTTACTTTGAAAGGACACAACTATAACCTTTCTCTATAACACTGAGGCAAGGAAGCTTTTCTGTTTTAAAACAATCCAGGCTCTGCCTTCCCTTCGTGTGTTGGGTGTGTCTGGTGAACAGAACAGTCACCTTTCAAACCAGCACAAACTATTTCCTTCAAGTGTGCCTCAAGTGTAGGTTTAGACAGGTGCTTTCCTTATCTGCTGCTGAAAAGACCTGACACGCTGCAGAAAAGAACCTGACTGCTGCTTGACCAGAGAAGGGAAGCATGCACAGAATAGTCTCTACCCTAGCATTAAATCCTCACTGATGACACACTTTTTGCTAGCAAAATTTTTCAGCAGGTTATCTGAATATACACTCTAATCTACATTGTGCTTTCCAGTCCATCCCCAAGCGTGGCTGATCTTGGAGTCTAGGCCACAGGACCAGGTACTTTAGTGCCAAAGAGTGTTTCTGCATCACCTTAAATAGAAAATTTCAATTTTCTACGTGTTCACTGAGCTTTGTAGGCAGGTTTTACAGTGACAGAACTCAGAATGTGTTAGCTATCACCACTACCCCATGTGGCTAATTTTAATCTCCCTCTTACTGATGTAAGTCACAGATACACCTTTCACTGATTCTCCTGGCATCCTTGTTGTTTGAAAGGGAGTGCAGTTTAGTGCTGGTTGTAATGGTTTACAGTTTGCCTGCAAGGAAATAGCCTGAAACAAATCCATGTCCATCAAACATGTCTTTAGTCACTACATAACAGCCCTAAAATTCAACTTAATTCGAATTGGTGAGAAAGAGATAAAAAGCTTAGGAACGTGTATCTTATTAAATGTATAAGCAAACAAACCAAAAGTCTTAGCAATCTTTGTAGCTTCATATACTAAGAAACCTCAAGCTTTGTCCATTCTATGTAGATAATTTGGAAAATAAGATATTGCTTTCTTCTAGAGCTTGGAAGTACAGTATAAATCTCAGAAGGATGGATGAAACATAACAGATTAAAATATGGTGATCCATCTGTTCCCACAAATGGGATCTAATTCATTCACAGTAGCAAGATTTCTGCATTTTTCAATCTGCTGAAGTGAAAACAAAGCTAAAACTCTTGCATCATGATAAAGGTTCTTCATCTTTTTCCTAGATGGAGCATCTAGAAAGCAAAACCTTTCCAGGTTTTCTGAAGCTTTGTGCCTTCAGTCACTGCCAGCTCAGAAAAGAGAGAGAATTCATCTCAACTGAGCCCAACAGAATTAAAAGAAGGAAACCATTCCAGAGAACAGTACTAAGAGAATCACTTCTATGATAAAAAACTTAAACTTGATCTATTACATATGACATGTGTAACCTCTTCTTAAACATATACTGTGCAAGCTAACCTTTGTATTCTGTGATTAGTTAAACTTTTAAAACCACAGTCTTTCAGATTGATCCCCTGCTAATTCCTAAATCCATTTCCCAAACCTATTGAGGTTGCCCTATACAGTCATATAGCAGATGTCAGTCATGATGAATGGCTAGAAGTCCAGGTCAGTGTGCCAACACACAAACTGGAACAAAGAATATTTGCTCCTGAAACTATACTCTGGAATTCTGTCAACTAGGTATCATATGTGAAATACAATACATTAAGTTGAGTCTAAATAAGCTGTATCACTACAGGTAGTAACCTGTAGTATCTTAAGAGAGTTGACAATTAGATTGATCATTATATACTATTAAAGATACAATTTTTACATAAACATGTTCTGGGAAATATTTCAATTTTGTTTGTGTTCAAAATAACTTGAGTTCTGCTTTTGCACTAGCAAATACCCTACACAAATACATATCTTATATATTGAACAGCCATACTGACTATTAGACTTCATCTTTTATAAAATATATACAAGCATTTTTAAGAGTATGGGCTAAACCTTTCCCAGAATTCGTATCAAATGTGGCTTGAGTTTGCTGCTACTGACACAAAAAAAACACTTTGTCTCAGAGACAGAATTTTACTAAGGGATAGGCTCTGGAATGAAACTCAGATTTTTAGTTTTGTTTCAAAGTTAGTTAATTTTTTTAACTTGGTTATTTTTCTTATCTGCCATCACAAAATTTTTGCACAGTTATTTTTATTTAAGTTAATCACATGCCATTTTCATGTTCATCTCAATGAAGAAGTAGTTTCCTGAAAAATTCAATCCATCAAAATTTCAGACAAGACAGGGTTGCAGAAAATGTTGTTAATTAAAATATTTTATATCAAACATGCAATAGTAGAGATTCAGAAAAGCTAAAAGCTTATCCCTGCTCCAACTAAAAGAGATTAGAGGAATCTACATAGTCCTATACAAATTCCCAACTTTTCCCTTTTCCACTCCTTATGCGAGTACAGCTTTACTACTGGATATTTTACCACCCCAGAACAAATCCTTTGTTGTGTATCTCACTGCTTACTGGTATGAATAACATGTAAGTTTTTTCATTTAAGGTACCACAGTTCATCAGTTCCATAGTACAAGATTACGACACCATGCAAACTACCCGCAGCCTAAATGCAACACTAATGCTGTGCTGCTGAAAACAAGACCAATAGTTTCTGGAACTGAAGTTTAGCTACTGCCTTTCACACGTTTTCTCCCAAAGTTTAGTTTGATTTTTAAATGTTTTCCTGAAAAAGTCTCATTTTTTTTTCCCCATAACAATCCTGATTTTCTCTAATTTATAAAGGAAAATAACCAATTTATATAAAATATATATTGACTGTCATACGCAAAGTCACAGGTAGTAAAAAAATGGCTGAGGGAATAGAGTGCTACAAATTTCCTTCTGATCTCTTGAGAAGCTTCAAATAAAGCAGTTTATTTGATAGCAAATCTCAGAACTCTTATTCCTTATATTAGGAATCAGTACACAGATTTATTCCCCTTTTGTTGGAGTGGGAGGATTGTTTTCTCTCTTTGTTTTTCAAAAGTCAAAAAAATAAGTGTGCTCCAGGCATGTTCTCACTGGAATGTTCATTGCAGGCCAGAGGAATCAGCTGGAAGGCAGCACTTTCAGAGCTAGACTTGCTCCTCATGGCAATAATGGTACTGGTCAGTTATGCCATAAGTACTGATAATGAGAAGAGTTTAGTGGGTTTAATTGACATATTTACAGGTCCTGCAGATCTCCAATTATTCCAACAGGACCTTTCCTATTTACACCTATTTATCTCTTTTCTGACTTAGAGCTGATTTGTACTTTAAGGAACAAGTAAATTTAACACAGAAACAAATTGCTAGCTAATAAATTAACCCCAGTTCTCAATGTATTCATTATTGGAATCACACTTATGCAAAACATAGAACACCACACAACAGTGAGTCACACACAACTGTTGGTAAAACAAATGCCAAATCCTCCTGTAATAGCTCATCTTTTTTTATCCCAAGCCTCTGCATTTCTTCAAAAGAAGAACTTTTAAAATGTTAAACCAAAGATATGTAAAACAAAGATTGAAGACACTGTTCTCTTTCTTTTATGAATAATAAGCAGAAATATCTTACTTGGCACTAGTGACAGTTTGCGCAGGTCACTTCAGACCTTTCTTCTTTTCTCCTTTCCTGAAAATCCTTACATGATACATGCTGGTGGGCAAAAACTATGAATTTAACAGCTACCACTGTCTTCAAACAGAAGTCGAGAGGGAATTGTTATGCATGTATTTATAATGGTAACAACATGGGAATACTGCTCAGGTGTGATGGGTGCACCTGACCCCCTTAAACAAACCAGCAGCAGTTTGGTACAGGAGATGAGGGCCTGGGCAAATGAACAAAAGAAGTTGTGGGTACAAGGAGTCTCATGCATACCTTTCCCATAGGATGCAGTTTGACCTCAAGCCAAGCACTTCATTGCACGGATAGGACAGGCTGAGTGGGTGTTCTCTGAGCTCTGCCTGTTCATCAGCCTGGCTGCAGGGCAGTGGTGTCCCCTTGGGCTGGAACAACTCTCAAGGCTGCTCCTTGAGGCACAGAGGCTTCTCTGAATGACAGGGACAAGTCCTAATTGAGTTCACTCTAAACTGCAACTTGACTGCACACCAGTGACTCTCCCCTTGAGCTGGGGCACCTCTTGAGGTTTGAGACTCCTTACCTGAGACTCCATTCTTTACTATCCTCTATTCTCAGCAGATCCTCCCTAAGTTGCTGATTAGTTGCAAGCTAAAATAATACTAAATAAATAATTAATACTAAATAAATCTAAAGTGAATTCCTTTAGATATAAACTGTTATCCAAGTCTGAGACCAAGATTGGATGTAGTGCATCTAAGCTCCATTAGGAGTATAAAAGCAAGGGCATCCACTCAACATCATGAGTCAATGGAAGGGCCTCTCTTACCTTTTTATATTTTTGGTCTCTGTGTACATCGCTCTAAATTGATTCTAACTCAGTTTTCTTTTTTATATTTCATTCCTGCAGAACAGAGTAACAGAGTGAACCTTGCCATCGAACTTTGTTAAGTTGCATTCTTATAAATTTAATTTTTTTTCTAGCACCTTTGATAGTGATCCTTTGAGCAACCATAAACTACTCATTTGTAGCAAACTAGAATAGTCCACAAGAACCTAAATCAGGATTTGTGACATCAGGGAAAAAGTAGTTTAACCAGGATATAGTTAGGCTTCCTTACTTTCCTAAATCTGTGTGTTTTGTGTATAGATCTGGTGTTCATTTCTTGAATATCTTTCTTGACAAGAAGTGAAAACCATTCATTTAAATATGGTTCCATGTATAAATGAAAAAAAAATTAGGAAGAAATAACACAGGGGTAGGAATTGTGGCTTGGCTTTTCTACAACCTATAAAGACCGTATCCCTGGAATGTTTTTATATGGCTGAAAAAAAGCATCTTCAAATCCATCATTCTCTCCAAAAGCAGACATTCTCTCCCTTAATCTCTCATTTTGCTGATGTTTTGAAATGCACTTTCATCTATTCTCTTAACTTCTCTTTCATTTTGAAGAAAGTTCCTTTGTCTTGTTTCTAATGTCACATTGTACTACTTCACTACTATGGCTACGAATCAGAGTGCTTCTGTGATGTACTAGAGTGGAGTTACTTCCCAAGAAGGAGCTGGATGGCTCCGGCACAGCATGGTGGATTCTGAAAACACAACAGGCACCTCCACAGTTCCTTTATATGCCACATGAAAGTACAAAGGAACATCTGGTTGTGGTGAAGCCAAGGTGTCAGGCACACTCTTCTCCAAATATGCTATTTCAAAATGATCAAGCATATAACAGCTTCTTCCCTCAGGCAGGCAAAGAGGAATGAGGACTGCAAAGACTGAGAAATACCAGAGGGAAAGTCTAATCTCGAAAGAAAAAAGTACTCAACTTTATTTGAGTCCTTCCTAAAACAGATGATCAATAGAAATCGCTTTGTAGTAACTTAATAATTGCACTACAAAGTACAAGGTGGAACTCTTCCTAAGACAACCCACACAATCCCAACTCATGGCATTTTTGAGGCAATTGAATTGTGAAAATAAATTACTCTACACAAGCTGAATATGCACTGACTCAAATACAACAGACACCATCCTGATCTGGAATCAAGGGCTGTTGTCTCAAATGAAAATGTCAGGTAGGCATTCTGATGTCTCTGACATTCACTGAAATATAGGAGCCTACTTGTCCTTGAGGACCTTTTCACCTCCCCAGTGTACAAAACCACCCACCTTTTCCACATTTACTTTTTGCAATAGGCAGAGCAGACTTATCTTTCAGATGAGGGACTTCAGCACACCCTTTAGAAAAGGAACTGGGCCTGAATAATAGATGAGTGGTCACTCTAGAGTCTCTCCTCACTTTCATCAATCCTGACTAAGCATTTACTTTTTGTTCCATATCAAAAAAATACTTGATCCTTAAAAAATGTTGATGAAACATAATTGCTCTTTTTTCATAAACCAATAGGCCTGCTGTGATCATAGCCCATTAATAAACTGAAGAACAGTTGACAAAGGCTTAAATGATGCATCCACACAGCTTCTGCAGCACATACGCTCCAGCATATGGCTTTTCAAACCCCTTTTACAGCAGAGAATATGCACTTTGCTGTGCATTCACAGTCCTGCTTGGTGCTACAGCAAAGCATGACTGAATTTTGTCTACCACTTGCAAGGGCACTTGAGGGAAGACATGAAAATGTAAACTTCGTGTTTTATGTCCACTTAGTCACTTCAAAGAGTCCATTCTGTAGCTTCAGTATTGATTTGTGGTTGATGTCTTTTGGTTTTGATGTGATTTTATTTTTTTTTTGAGAAAAATAGTCTTTTCAAATATTTTTTCCTGTCGGAGTGATGAATTCTATCACTTTTAGACCCTCTCTCACCGAAGAAGGGAAAGGGTGGCTAGTTTACTTGTCCAGGCTCTGCTGAGTTATCTGTCCTTTCAAATACTTCAGGTAAGAGGCTGCTTTATGATGTGACAGGTGGTGGCTTTCATCTTTCACATTCTCTATACTGATAACCAAGCAGGCAAAACATTTACAGGCAAATAAAAAAAAAAAGACAAAAAAGAGAATTCATAGGTTAGCAAGTCACTCTTTTGGGAAGGAATACAGAAAGTGATCTTTTCACCCCAATTCTACACTGCTTTCAGTATGTTGCCTGAATACCCCCATTAAGGGTATTACAAAAAAAAAACAAAAAAAAACAAAAAACAAAAAAAAACACTAAAAGAAATCACCAGCACTGAAATGCTGACATTGTGGTTTTTCTTCAGGCAGCCTTATTGGCACATAGTACATGTTGTAGTTATTTGTCAAGAGAATTGAACTTTGAAGATATTTCTTCCTTTGACTGATACTTGACTGTTCTTTTTACAATTTCATTGCGGCACTGCACCACAGTCCATCCTGACAGAAAAGGCAATGAGAATTAAGAAGCAGCAGAAAGAATTTACAGCTGATGGGTGCACCAGGAAGAGTAGCTTGCAGTCTTCACTTGCCAACAATTTTGGTGGCAGTCCACACTGGAGATAAAGCTGTTGATCCACCTTTCTCCAACCTCCTGATTCCATCACACTACTCAGAACTTTTCACACTTTTCACACTTGCACAAATGTTCTTCTGCTTAGAAACTTTTGCTCATGCTCTGCTGGATGTGCTGTCTACTTTTGCATGCACCTCTTGGTGCTCAGTTTTCATTCTTATTACAACTTTTGACTGTTTAGTACTTCTCAAGGGTTACACAAGTATGTCTATGTTTCACAAGCAATTAAAGCTGTGTCATAGGAAGTGTGTGTGTGTAAGAAACAGTAATAACACAACAATGTCCTTAGCAGCTAAGTTATGAATAGACAAAAGAAGATAGTCAAAAGGATAAGTGCTTACATCTGAACATTCCTCCAGATTTCTCCAGGTTAAGATCCACCATTTTCCCAACAATCCTATTCTCAAACAACTTTTCTTCTCAAGCAAGAAACAATTACACAAAAACACTTAACATTTTCTTGACAATAAAAATCCTGAGATTCCCAGCTGTTTTATTTATCTTAGCTTGTTTTTGCCCCCACTAAAACTAGATGGAGAGCACTGGCATTGAAAAAGATTAAATAGATGTAAAACCAAAGCAGTCTGCTTGTGCAATGGACTGTGAGGAAAGTTGGTGATGCATGCTAAATGGTAAATAATAAAATCTAATTGCCATATAAATGTGCGTGGCAATCCATCTCCCACATAATCAATGCTAGGCCAATTACTCTTTGTGAGGGGGATGGCTGTGGTGGAGGGGTGAGGCATTCAAGCACATCAAATGTCCTTCATTTCTTTCCTGTTCTAACCATTTTTGGAGATTGTATGCACCTGAAAATTAGACAAAATCTAATGAAGTTGGCATTTGCATGGCACATAGTACTCAGCTCTCCCTTCCTCCTCCTATAATTTTTTCACTCTCTGCTTTAATAGCAAACACATGCTCTTAGGAGAGCCTGCTTTTAAAATAATGAGGAATTCCTCTTTCCAAATTACATACTAGACCTCAGAGTACATCATCTACAAAACTCTTCCTTTAGCTAGTACTTCTGCCACAATTCTCCACATAAAGGTACCAAAGAGATGAGATGTTAAAGGTTCTCATTTTGAATGTAGGTTTGCAGAGGATAACTCTTTCTACAGTATGACTCCTGATCAAGACAACCACCTTCACATTCTGAGGATATTCCACAAAGCTGCCCTTTTCCAAAAAGGACTGCTCAGTTAGATTACCAAGGTTAATGGAGGTGGTGTTCTCATACCCATGGCAGCACATTTTGAAAACAAGTTTAGGATGTGCTTCTTGGCTCTGTGTGTGTATGGAGAGCAAGGATGCAGTGGAATGTATTTATACCAAATACACAGAGGTTTTGGCAAGTTTTAAGAGCATACATGCTTCCTGTATTATCCTTAGCATAACTTTTACTTGCTGGTCCAGAAAGACTTGAATGAAATTCCACAATCACCAGCAGTAATAACTTGCATCTCAAGCAGCTGTGGGAATGTAGGCAAATCTATCCACTCATAAGTGTATGGAAGACTGAGAAGAAGAGGGGAGAAGAAGCAGAAAGCAAAAGCCTTTCTCACCATGGAGAGGTCTGACAGACTGCTGCCTTGTTGTTGACTTCACGGCACAAGCACCTGGAGTTGTTTTTCACTTTTTTTCCCCCCATCTCATAATTTTGACAATTTGGACACAATTTCAGAAGGCTTAGCTCTGCCAAAATTATTTGGACAGCCTGGTAGACAGCATTGCTATTTAGAAGCAACATGTGAAAAGTTGCAAAGAAAGAAGGATAAAGGAATTCCCATTAGACCAGGTTGTCCAATCACCTATTGTTATCCACCCCTGGAACTTTGTTGCACAGGAAGTCTCAAAGAAGTGTTCTCAGTTTTAAGTTTGTTTTTCACCTGTACAGGGACTGCTTCCATACACTATCAGGAAGGCAACAGCTGCATTTGCCATTGTCTACTCCAACAGGTCACATTGGGAAGATCTATTTGCTGTTGACAGTATTTGGAACTCTGTGTTTGGAACAGAGCCTTATTTCTGCATGAAGAATTCACAGCCAATTGGCAAGGTCATTACATTTAGCTCATGCATGATTATTTGAGAAATTTAAGCATTAATACTTGCTCATTTGTACAATGTTTCTCTGCTTCTTAAAGCTTTGTTTCTCTAGTAATACAAATATGAAGGATCACTGCTGTTAATAGAGACCTTGCAATACAGAGAAAAACATAATGAACCAACAATGATAATTGGCTCAATATATAACAACAGAGAGAAATATTACATGAAATTGAAACAATTTCAATTTCCTTTCCTGAAAAAGGAATTCTTCTTTATGATCAAGACTAATTTAGCTCAGCATGACTAACCTACTTTGACAGGCAAATGAAATATCAATAGATGAAGGGACTATTGCAAATTATCAATGAGTCTGCCAGATCTACAGATACTTTAGTTAATTGCATTCAAAGTTTACAAGGATGAATTAATTGCCAAGTGAATCTTTACGCACATTGAAAAGCTATAATTTGTACATTTGTAAAACCATTGAGGTGATATCAGAAATGAATATAACTACTTTTCTTTCAGATGCTTCAGTCTAGTCTGTTTTCACATTATTGGACAAAACAGCAAACGAAAAAAGCAAACATATAAAGCAGCAGCAACCCTATGTCACAAAGGAATAGAGAAAGCCAGGGGCCAGTGAAGAGCTACAGAAATAAAAGTAAAACAGACAACAAGGGCAAGACAAGAGATCTAGACAGGTTATTTTAATCCAAGGAGGTTGATTCTGATGTGTGCTCTAATATGAATAGCATTTTTTGAGGATGCAGTGATATAATAGCACAGGAATAACATAAGACTTTCCAGGGACTCTAAAACTGACATTTGGGAAGGCCATGTGAAAGATGATGATAGTGAGAGCTGCTGAAATTATGAATGTCAATTCAAAAAATAAGGTCTTAACATATAAAGTGATGCACAGGCAGCAAAAGTTAACCCATACATGAGCTGTGTAGGATTTTTTTTTTTTTTTCAGAATAGTGATTTCTTTCTAAAAATTATAGTTAGCCCAATATCAAGATTAGGATGACTGCAGATCATCTTAGAAAATGCAGCACACCTGTGAACACATTCTGTGATTTGGAAAGTTTAAAATAGGATACTGAATTCCTGAAACTACCAACTCATACAGAAGTTTGCAACTACTTATTCTTCAATCTAAAATAACTACAGCATTCCTTAGTTTGTCATTGGTAAGAGTACAATATCTCAACTTCTCATTTTGACTTATAAACAATTAAAATGTTAAAATATTTTAATTTTTTTATGGGTATTCCAAGGGAATTCTAATTGGATTTTTGAAGGGTTTTTTTATGCTTGTTGCTTAAAGAAGTGTGTGAAATCTTTGGGGATTAAAATATTGCCTGTATGTGTAGGAGAGCAGCAAAAGGAAGATTAAACCCTAGCAGGTAAGTGGATACAAAGTATGCTTGAGGATGTCCTCCTCCTTGAAAGCAGATCATGCATCTACAAATACTTATCAAATAAAATAATTTCTGACAGAACTACAGTTTCCCATACCACAGGAAAAGGATGTGGAGAGGGAAGAGACATTATAAATATTGTAAAACTTGCAGTCTAAGCAAGGGAGACACCTTTTCTTTGGCAACAGTGAGGTACAAGAATCATAGAATGGTTTGGTTTGGGTTCTGGTGCAGCCCAGGACACAGTTGGTTCTCTGGGCTGCCAGCACACATGGCCAGCTCATGTCCAGCCTCTCAGTCACCAGCACCCCTGAGTCTTTCTTGGCAGGGCTGCTCTTGATCTGTCCATCCCCAGACTGTGCTGATACCAGGGCTTGCCCCAATCCAGGTGCAGCACCTTGCACTTGGTCTTATTAAGCCTCATGGGAGTGGACCTATGGGCCCACTTCTCAAGCTTGTCCAAGTCCCTCTGGATGGCATCCTGTTCTTCAGGTGTGTCAACCACACCACTGAGCTTGGTGTCATCTGCAAATTTGCTGAGGGTGCACTCAATATCTCTGTGTCATTAATGAGGCATTAATGAATCATTAATTGAGCTGTTGAGCATCACACTCTCTGGATGCAACTTGCCCAGCCATTTTCTTATCCATCTAACAATCCACTCATTAAATCCATTTCTCTTCAGTTTGGAGAGAAGGATGTTGTGGGTAACTGTGTCAAAGGCTTTGCAGAAATCCAGATAAACAACATCTGTAATCCTTCCCTTATCCACTGATGTAGTCACCCCATCACAGAAGTCAAATTCCATTTTCACTTGTATTTCCGTGCCCCTTTGAGGCCACTGATGCCACTCAGACTCCTCAGACCACCAGAGTGCAGCATCAAGTATAGCAAGAAAGAATTCCCCCTCTTCAACTCTTTAAGTCTGTGAAGGCCTTGAATTGCAGCCATGCCAACCATCTGAATTATACAGAAAGCAGGACAGGGAATCTGCTCATGAAATATATGAAAGGAAATTTGCTGTGTAACTGTGTTGGCAGGCTTGAGCTGCACTGCCTTTGCTGTTCAGACTCATTTATCTTTACGGGTTATCTGCTAGAACTGCACCCCGGTACACTTTGCTAATTTCCCTGCTAGGAAAAATAACACACTTCCTGGAATCCAAACACAGAACTATTTTCACTCATTTATTTGCCTCCAATTTATAATTTACCCATCTAGTTACAGCAATAATTAAGCTGGAGGATGTAATATATGTTTCCACAGGTAGCCACTGAAATGGTACCAGAGGTTATGCAGGCAACCAATGTCTGTAATAATAAACTTTCTGTGTCATATAGCCAGATCCTACACCCAAAAGGAAACATATATTGGAAATTCTCTCCCATACTTTCATGGCAGCTGTCTGATTTCCAGACAACTTCCATGCTGTGCAGGCTCGACAACACAATCTGTGTCTTATCTTTGCCCTGAATTCACTGTGTATTTGCAAAAACCCACATATAGTGGATTTATTTTTCCAGGATTAGCTTGGATTTCAAAACCAGAAATCTAGTAACTCTACAATTACTCAGAAAGGCTGTAGGTTCTATATTATCTGTACACATTTACATTTTACCTAATGATAACTCTGGTTAAGCAGAACTATTCATACCACTAGCAGGAAGTGTAATTCTGCATCTGCTTTGTTGCTAAGGTTAAAATAATATAGAACAACGAATTAGTTGTAACTATTTATATCAGGAGCGTGTATGGAGCATTTATAGCACAATAGAAATATGTCATTGTAAGAAACACTGATGTAAAACAGAAAAGAAGAAACTCCAGGAGATCATTTCAACTAAACACAAAGGGAGGAAAAACAGTAATGAAAGGCAATTTTTTCCCCTTTTAGCCTGCTGGCTAAAATGTATAAACTTGAACCCCCTCCCAAATTCAACCAAAATTCTCATTATATATACTATGCCTTATTTAAGGGAAGCTGACTGAGCAAAATATAGTAGAAGACATAAAAAGTAAAATAAAATGAAGCATACTGTTGTGAGAAGGCAGAGGTTGAGGACCTGTGTACGCTAGACTAGCTTTAGAGAGATGTTTGCTATATATTCCTGCACTGAACACCTCAGACTTGTTATTCTTTTACTATCCACATTCCCTGGGTGGTGAATTACAGAAAATCATCTAACACAATTCACCTTCCTTGCATCAAATCTCGGTATGCTTTTTCATGCTCCTCATTTCCTTTTTTTTTTTTTTTCCAAAGGAATTCAAGGTTAGAAAACGCAAACTGTGGATGCAGTTTTACTTCAAAAGCGTAAGGCAAAAGCAGCATTTTCAAAGTGCAGAACACAAAGGAATGTTGGATTTCGCAGGCTGTCCTCGCTGATGAGCCTTCCCTGGGCAGTGCATTCGGTGAGATCACAGCGCTCTCTAGTGCCTTTAGTAAGCACATGGAGCAAACTTGATTTTCCTTTCTTAAATAAGGCAGCATCCCAAAACACGACAATCGGTTTGAAAAATATGCAGAATAAACTGACTGTGTTAACTTAATTATCAGTTTGTAACAGAATAGTTTTTCCTACCAGTGTTTGATTTATCTACTAGGAAAAAACCCATAGTAAATACATATGCACATGCATAAGTAGTACTTGCCATCTTAAAAATGTTGAAGAATAAGGTGGGTGCTTTCTCCACAGCATCCAAAATAATGTTGAAATGTTACACTGTCTCACTAAATACTGATAATGTTTACCAGGATGCAAACCAAGGAATAGCATGGCAGAAATTTCAAATATAATTTTAGGAATAGAGTGTGAGCCATCCAAAAGGCTTTATCAGAAATGCTTGGTTTATAAATTACAGAATCTCTTATTGAAGATTATGACATATCAGGAGACTGTTTTCACAGTCGTTCTTACAATCTTAATAGTACTTTCAACAGAGGCAAACATGTAAAATATCACAAAATCCAGAATAATTACCAAGGTCAGCTCATTATCTGTGACTCAGAGGCAGTTAAAAGAAAATCCAGCAAGGAACAAGCTCTTGATGGAATATTAATATCTACTTTGAACATCTTGGCTTTTGAAATATCCTATTTCTTTGACTGTTATGAAATTTTGGTTTTCCTGCCAAGAACCTTTTCAAAGAATGTTAAAATACATAATACTTTTCCACATAACCAGAACATATATTCTTATGTCTGATTAGGTACCCATTATTTTAAAAATATACATCCTTCTAAACAGATATTTTTCTCTGATGCAAATTAGCTTTTCAGAGACCCATCCTTAGAACTCATAAGTATCACTTATTTTAAAATATACATATGTAGTATCTTGGCTTATAAAAATGGATCTTAAGAATCTAGGTGGATTTATAACATGTAGGTTTAGTCCTATAAAACAAAGTTTATCCCACCTGCAATTGAAATTCCAGTGCATTACATATTTAGGGGAGTATGTTTATGGTTCAATAAATCTTGCAACTTGTATTTATAACTGATCTGGAGGATTGCCACATGAGATCACTTTGCTTACAGGATAGTTTATGACACTAAGCCATTGCACTTCTTTTCTGAGGAAAACATAATTTTTATGTGGAATATGGAAGAGTGAGGGACAGGTCAAAATGTTACCCAATTCTCTAACATAGAGATTAGCAGTTCTGGGAAGCCTCAGTAATTCATACAGTAAAGATCTGGCTGTGGTTTTCACATCCCATTGATATAACCTATGTTCAAGTAAAAATCAATGTTTTTACATAGACATTGCATGCCTCCTTTAGTGCCTCAATTATCTTTTGGTTTATAGGAGTCACTGTGTGTTATTAAAATTTTCTACTTCTTTTTTTTTCCACATGGGATCTTCACATGTTTAAACTTGTACCTACCTGTGCAGAATGACTACTAAATTGGTATTGTCAGGTTAAGATTATGTTATCTCTTGTGATCATAAAAATTATTCTAAAATAAAAGGTTTCATGTGTTATTACAAAATTATATTGTACTTTACATCCATGAATTATTCTGTTTATTGTTCTGTAATGACCCTCAGTGTAGATTATACAAGAATAACTGTACTTACTTTTGAGATCTAAATTTCTGGCTCCTGCTGTACTCTGTGTTGTGATTTTAGTGTCAATCTTTACAGTGTGTAGATTGTTAGTATCCCTTGATATCATGACATTATGCCACTGGTTGTCATTCAGAGGTTTATTAGAACTTCCCTTGATGAGGTTCGCACCATTTCCCAAATCAAACACATAGTGTAAATACCTGGGAAAAGAGAAAAAAATGGAAAAGTTTCCTTTTTCTTTACATGGCAAGGGGACACTAATTAATATGTCTAATATTTTCTATTTGCTTGTACTCCTCAGCAGAGCTGGTAAAACCAGAAGACAACAATGAATGCCAAGATGGGGAAGCAATTGTCATTCCAAGAAATTGCCACCCATTTAGATGAGTTGAGGTGCAGTCCCAAGTTTCTGGAAAGCAACAAGCACTCCATATACCAACACATGCATACATACGTAGAGAGAGAACAAGAGGGAGGCTACAAACTAGCACTTCTTTCTGGTAAACACGAGAGAAGTTATACCTATTATTTACTTTCATACATTTCAGGCATCTAGCTTCATCTGAAAGAAAGAGTCACAATAAAGCACATAAAGTTCAACATGAAGAAACATTTATCAATCATATGTAGCCAGTCAGACAAAGATTTGCACCCTAAACTTCCCTGTGTGTTTCTCCTGCATAGATATTTTGCACAGACCGGGTTTGTTGTTATGCTAATCCATACATACCCTTTCACTAATTCAACCACAATGAAATCATTTCCATCGCCACTGTTATAAAGTATCAATCCATCCAGGGAGGTGGTTTTGAACTGGAAAAAAAGGTGCATAGATGTGTACGCTTGTAGCGTGGCCAGTGCAACATAACTTGCTTTTGTTTTAAAGGTTACAGGGTCTGCTATGATGTTCCTGAACCCGAATCTTGCATTTAGCTCACAATAATCGATGTCTCCATTTTTACACAAGTCAATGTATGCCATGCCATTAAATGTGAGACTCTGTAGATGCCCAATAAAATTAGAAGGCACAGAAGACAGGTAGCGCCGTTCTGTTATTATTCCTGTTTCTATGTTGTGGAACTCCAGTCGTGTGTGATCACCAGCCATTTGACCTTTAAATAGCAACAAGAAACAACATGTTAGTGTCTGAAATGGGAGGTCAAAAAGCACATCATGTGATTAAATATCTGCATCAATTTCACACTTTTCAGAAGGTGCAAGGCCAACTCTTGACTCCAAAGGGAATTCTTCTAAGTTCATCCTAATTACTGGTAAAGCCAGAAGCCTTTCCACTGAGTTCAGTGCGTTTGTATAAGGCCAACAGCAAGATTTCTAAACTGAAACAGTTTACTACAGTTATCAGACTGCCAACAAAATCCTCCACTCTAGTTACACTTAACCAGATGGGGGTTTTACCACAAGCAAGTGCAATTATTTAACATGAAGATCACAGAAGCCAATCTGAGAGCTAAACCAACAACATTCAAGTTTCATGAAAGAGAAACATAGCAGTTAGAGGGATATTATTCCATGTGTTTTGCTTAAATGAGCATGATTTGACTAGAGTAGGAAGGATTCCTCTTTCAGCTGTCTAAAGTCCATGAATGCTAGCCCTGCTGCAAAACCCTGTGCTGCAAGGGTGGACAGTTCCTTGAAAGCAACTGGCTTTGTACCATGGGGATAAACCAGGGGATGAGGGGCAGAGCCCAAGAGATGGGCTGAGCAGAAAGCCTGCAGCAAGGGTGTAAGCCAGAGTCTTGAAATCCTGGAAACAAGGGGCTTGCTTACATCAGAAAGATGGCTGAAAGCAAGCCCCAGAGCTGCCTCTGAGTTCTCTGTCATGCAAGGACCACTGCAGAGCAAAAAGCCTGAAATCTGCTGACTGTAGAGCTGATTTGAAGGAAAGGATCAACTCTGCCAGAGTACACTGCAGACAGGTCAGGTAAGTTTTTAAGCTATTTGTTAAATACCTTACCCAGCACATCAAAATTGTGTTCACTGAAGAGTTCCCTTTTCTGACAGAACTTTGACTTTTTTCCATGCTTATTTTAAAGAAGGAGGGCAGTATTATCACAAGGCTGATTCATGGTCACAATACGTGGACAAACCAGTTTTTTATCACTAATGAATTTCACCACTTAATGCACCTTTTGCAAACCATGGCCTAGATTTCCCAGTTCCTTAGTGGTTTCATGTCTCTTGTGGAGTACCAAGAAGGTGAAGAGCACACCTAGCCAGGCTGGACTAAATATTGGCATAAAACTGCCCTAATACAAGTTCTCACAGCGGCAAAGCTGTTGACAAGCCCAGTTCCTGCTGTCCATCCCCAAACATACTATTCCAAGAGAGAGTGCAAGCACTGCCCCAGGCTGAACATGCCAGAAGTGGTGCAGAAAGCCTGGACGAGGCTTATACAGCTGTACCTTCGTAGTTTTCATACACAAATGTCTGTGGACATGTATGCAAACAGGGAAAAGACAAGGGGAAGAGAAATGTGGGTATTCAGGCTTTGCCCAGGGAGGAGTTCACAGGCAGATTAAATCACAGCTCTGAGGTACATGTACAGGCATCAGTGAAGTTACAGTAGCTCCCTAAGTTTTAACATAATTCAGAACACACAGACCTGAAAATTGCTCTAATATTTTATAATAAATATTTACAAGTAGCTCACTTTTCTTCAGGATGAGTTCAGTATGAGAACTTACTCTTACTGATGTCATTGAACACCATCTGGGATCTGCACTCATGGGGCTGAGCACTGCAAGAGACACCTTAAGCCCCAAGGACAGGCTTGATGTTCCTGTTTCTAAATATCAGTTCTGAAGATACTACTTTCCCTGAATGTGCTAAGCAAAAGTGGGTTCTTCCCAGCAGCAATGAGTCAGGAAGCTGTCTTGAAAAATGCCAAATGTGTAATTTTTGCTAGGACAAGAGCTGTATTTTGGATCACAGCCAAAGAGGTGAGGATCAGGCTTTAGAGAGGTACATTATGTATTCCAGTCTTGTATCACTTCAGATGGCATTGCATTAATGTCATGGCAATGATCCACTAAGCTTTGGCCTGTAGCACAGTATCCCCGCTACATTAAGCATATTTCTTTCTTGAGCATAGTAATAAAAAAGTTCCAGAATCTGGGCTCACATCCTAAATCTCCCTCCAACATTTCAGTTCTACAACCGTGCAAACAGAACTTGAGACTTCACATAATGCTCCACAGGATTTGCAAATGCAGCAATGAAGAAAGAGAGAGAGAGTGAAGTTGGTACTTATAAGGTTGGGCATTTAGGGTTTTTTGGTGGTGTCTTGTTTTGTTTTAGTTTTGTTTGTTTTCTTTGAGGTTTCTTTTTTTTTTTCTTTTTAAGCTTATCAGATTTGTATTTTTGCACAAAATACAATACCTCTTGCAATAATATGGGATATCATAAAAAAGGCCAGCTGAATTTCTGTTCATAACCATAACTAGGTATCTATTCTGTTATCTAACTTTAATGAATTCTTTCAATCCACTTGTATTTTCTATACATTTTCAGAAAATAAGGTACATCAGGGCTGCAAGTATTTAAACTCTTCTATGATGAGCAATTTCTTCAAAACCAACTGCATGATTACAGTAAAAGCTTGTTATGGTTCTGAATTATATTTATCCATGCACATATTATGCATTTGTCAAAGAGAACTAAGTGCAATTCATGAATGAATAAGTGCTATTTTATAATCTGTAAGAATTGGAAAGTCAGGCTGAATTATTTAATGGCTTCCCCTCCAGCTTAAGTTTTCTGGATCTGACGGGTTTTTTTATATAACTACACAGGAAATGGAATCAAAAAAGGAAAACACAGTGTATGGTAGGGGGAAGCTGGAATTTTTAGTAGGAAGACAATTTTCTTCCTTATTCTCTTTAAAACACTATAACAAACTTTCACATGAAAAAATGAGTGGGTTGTATTTTAATCCAATTTCTGATTGTTGGGACATCTGAAGAAAAGTTGTGAGCAATTTAGAGCTAGCACACTTTAATGTCATATGGCAACCCTTTCTCTATTCTTCCAGGAAGTTCAAAACTACTACACACTAAATTCTGCTGCATGCATTTGAAATTTCAACTTGTAAAGGCTTTGAAAACACTCAACCTTGAAAAAAATCCACAACCCACTTCCCAAAAAACAAAACAAAACCCCCCCTGTCCCCCCCCCCCCCCCAAAAAAAAATCAGCACTTACAAAACAATAAAATTTTTCCATGTAGAAAATGTGATATTCCTGGGACTAACAGCAGATTACACCTTTATCAGACTTTCAAGTTTCCCCTGTTCTTTCTCCTATGCCAGTTCCCTCCTCACTGGTGGAGGAGGCCACAAAGTGGACACACAGTTTCCTGCAGAGGATTTAGGAAGTTCAGGAAGCCTTTTTCCCTCCAAAACACTGGGATGACTTTCTCCCTTTGGATGAACATCAAACATCTGTGGATAATGCAGATGTAGGCAGCTTCCATCTTAAAGAACTGAGAGGGATTTCAAGTCAACTGGCCATTTTCTGATATAGATGCTGGGATGTGGCAAGAATACAAGTGTTGTACTAGAAAGCTGGACCCAGGTTTTGTAAGCTGCAGTATTTGTAAATTAGAAATCTGCCATGAGGAGTTCAGGAATTGCGCATTTGAATCTTGACACTAGATTATGATCTAAACCACTTCCTCTATATTAGAATATGTCTTATTATTTGAGTGGCAGTTGAAGCAGCGAGATTGTAATATTTTTCAGTATGCTTCCTCCAATACTATAAATTTATTATCAAAAAGAAAATAAATTATTTCAGCCCTCTACATTCTTGGGAGAATGACCCTAGGCATCATAACACACACAAACTTCAGCTCTGGAAGATATAATGATAATTTCTGATTCTAGAAAATATGTTCTTGTAACTATATAAATACATAGTAATTATTTTTCTACCAGTGAAAAATGGTGTTTTTCAGTGTTCTGCTGAGGTGAAAAAGGGAAGAAGGTGCACTCCTTTTTTTTTTTTTTTTTAAAAAAGCATTTAAATTGTTCATAATTTTAACAAAGCTCAGAACCAATGTTTACTGCTACACAAAAACAAAGGATAATTCTAAATATCTAACAAAAAATCCGGCATGTTGTACCGTGCAAGGAATCAGGGTCAGAAGCCAGGCCTGTTTTTATTAACAAGTATGTAAACATTATGTTTTACAGAACAAAGTCCGTGTGTTCTCTGTTAACCTTTCTGATAATATATATATAAAAATATATTTCTAACATCTGTTAGCATGGATGTCATTTTTTTCTCCCATCCCAGGTGCTTTGAGAAAAATATGCTGCTTAATATATAATTATTGAGGACAGTTAATGCAAGATGCAAACCACAGTAGAATATTCTTCAATGTTTGTTAAATTCCTTCTTAGAGCAATGGATTAGAGTTTAGCCTTAACAATGTGTTGCCAAAAGAATTTTACTTGCCTTCTCATTAGTGATGTATCAAATTGCTTCTCTCCAATTACTGTATAAAAATATTCATTTAAGTCAGCAGAAAGGTTTTCATTAATTTCAACAGCAAACTTAGAGCAACACTAATATTGGGTGTAATAACACACTTGTTGTACCAGCATTACAAGATGCATAACAGGATTTTGAATCTTACCCAAGAAAAGAAAAAAAAACACCAGTTGCTTTCAGATAAAGCCATTTTACTCCATTTTTTTTTTTTTTTAATGTTTGTTTGTGTTTCCCCCCAGCAACATGGAATCACAGAATCACAATGGCACAGTACCTGTCACGGCCTGCTGGTCATCCACCATTAACTTTAAACCTTTTCCTCGCCGGACCACACGCACTGTGTGCCACTCATTATCATTGAGGTTATAGCCAGCAAAAAGGGTTTCTGGGCCTTTGCCTGTAGGATATGCCAAACAGTCATTATGCAATCTTTAAGTCAGTTTACAAGTGAACCTCACAGAGAAAGAGAGAAACAGAGAGACTGGCTGGGCAAATGTTAAAACTCACCAAAAGTCACATCAAGCAAGAAAATTACCAAGTATAAGCAAAATATAGAACTACTATATACTGTATACTATAGAACTACTACATTAAAACACTTCTAATGTATATTTAACTATGTAAATGCATTGTATATGCACTAGGTTTTCATAAATAGGCACAGTCAACACGGATTTAATTATTCACTTTTTAATCATATACAGGCCTTTGGGAAATGGGATTACTGAGCCAAAATAACTTCAGCATACCTTTACAAGACTAGATTTTTGTTTCTTTATTAAAAATAATTTGGCGAAAAATAAAAATTGGTAAATGTGTGTGCATGTGTGTTATATTTTTCTTAATCTATGTCAACTTCTCTGTTTATTTAGCCTCTTTTTGTTTATTGGACTTCTCAGAACATCATCTATTACCTGATCTAGGTAACTTGCTAAAATTCAGATCCAGTATCTTCTGATATTAGCAGATCTTCAAACCACACTTTTCTTTTTCATTTAATAGATACATTTTTTTTGTAATCTGCTATTTTTGTCAGCAGTACAGCAAATACTTTTTATGCAAATGCTGTCTACAGCACAGTGTACTCATGATAACCAAAGTATTCACAAACCTAGGGATCAGGATATCTCTAATACCCAGGAAAAGATTTCCATAAGAAAATGATTATGGAAATTGTTCTTTGCACTGGTAACCAAGAAGTGGAAGAGAGAAAGAAAAATCCTGACTTTGTACGGTCAGTGATATGAATAGATGATAGACCACAAGTTGAACCAATCAATCAAAACTTGACTGTGGTGACTGCCCAAAAGGCAAAGCTAATCTGCAATTAACAAACTACATTATTGTCAAAAAGAGACCTCCCTGGTCTGTTTTCTAGTTCCTGTGGCAGAATAAATGCTGCTTATAACTAAAAGTTGTCAATTAAGTTCTGGGCTTGTCTGTGTAAAAGAGACATTGAGCTCCTGGAGCAGGTCCAGTGGAGGGCTATGAAGATGATGAGGGGACTGGAGCAATTCTCTGATGAGGAGAGACTGAGGAATCTGGGCCCATTCAGCCTCAAGAAGAGATGCCTGAGAGGGGACCTCATCAGTGTCTATCAGTACCTGAAGGGAGGTGCCAGAGGATGGACCAGGCTCTGCTCAGTGGTGCCCAGTAATGGGACAAGAGGCAACGGGCAGGAACTGGGGCACAGGAAGTTCCATCTGAACATGAGGAAAAACTTCCTTACTGTGCAGGTAACCAAGGACCGGAACAGGTTTTCCAGAGAGGATGCGAAGTCTCCCTCACTGGGGATGTTCCAGAACCACCTGGAATGTGCTCTAGCATAACCCTGCTGGAGCAGGAGGTTGGACCAGATCCCCCACCATGGTTCCTTCCAACCTGACCCATCCTGAAATTCTGTAAAAGAGACATATTATAAAATAACTTTTGACACAAAAACATTATGGTTACCATGAGTCAGACCACTACCTCCTCTGTGTCCTTCCAGGTGACTGTATCCCATGTGTCAGTCTTGCTTTTGAAGGGATATGCCACTAGCTCTGAAACCCTCCCTATTTGGATTCTTCTCCATTCAGCACAAGGCTAACTATGATGGATGAGGTCTGCTAATAAATGGGTACCACGTGACATTGTCTAAAATCAAAGCCTCTCTGATTTCAGAACTGCACAGAGGGAAAAGCACACTAAGAGCTTGATGTAAGTGTTCAGCATATTGGACAGTTTTCATCTCAGATGTTTTCCATTTTCTGTCAGCAATTTTTTAATTGCTGCTGGTTTATTGCCCTGCTTTTATATGCAACCCTTGCTATTTTGAGCATGCCAAGGGATCTCCAGGAACACAAATATTAGCTACAGCAAAAGCAGTGAGATTCTGATAACCTTGTTTCTCTATGTCTCTGTATTGACACTAAGCTAGGAAAGGTGTTCAAACCCAGCAGAAGGAGATGATTGGTGTCAACTACCTGGATCATTCTGTTCCTTACGTTTACGTTCTTGGACAAGAGAAAGACCAGCTTTGTACAAAGATTAAATGAATAATGTTCTCTTTGGGCACTTCAGTGGTAGCAATTTCTAACTAGATTCGGAGACAATGGACGGATTTAGAAAAAGTACTGAAATCACATGAGCAAAAAACTTAGTGAGAGCCAATAGACCTGCCTTGACATACAGCATTTAGTATTACTGTAAACATATTCACACCACTTTATCTTAGTCCAACTCTTTTTTTTTAAATTTTTAAAGTAGTTGAACCACTTAGTCTCCATTATCTTACTTCAGATCTCTAAAAGACCTAAAAGCACATGCAATTTTAATTTATTCTCACATTATCCCCCATCTGTAGTGTCCCTTCCATGTAAAGGTGCCTCAGTGTTTATTAATATCAAATCCAACTTGGCTTCTCAGATTTCTACAGGCAAATGTATCTATTATCTTTTAATGGTTGGGGACTTGTAAATTCTTCCTGTTGTAAAATTAAATGCGTGTTTTCCTATGCATCAATCTATTTTCCTTGCAAGAGTACTCCAAGTAAAAAAATCAGGTCAGAACTCCATGTAAGCTGTCTGTTCCCACTGCACGCAATCCAAAAGAGGATTGAGGGGACCACTGGTGAAAGGGCTATTAAAAGGACAAACCTTGGTATAATATATGCTATGGGAGCAGCCTACTGAAAAAAGCCATGGCATTGGAGAACTTTTCCTTGTATGGAAGAGACTTTTCTTTCCTGGAGATGATCTCTAACAGAGAAGAAGGGGTTTTGCTTTGTCATAGAGAGCATAAGAAGCTACAAAAAAATCAAAATCCAGTGCCCGGGCATTGTGCATCTACCTGTCCCATCATGCTGCCTCTCTGCAAAGTAGAATAGCTTTCCTTGGCAGCTGAAAAGGGAGATAAGAGAGGACCGATGCTCACCATTCCCATCCTAATGCAGTGCTTGGGCTGCTTCCTGGCCAAGAACATGCTTTTGCACATAAAAGCAGCAAATATGTTTGTGAGCAGGGTATTTAGGAGAAAATTGCCTAAATGCTTAAACACAAAAACATGTAGGAATCCCTTGATGCCACACAAGGCTACCAGAACTGCAGAAGGAAACTCTTAACATATCTGGTTAAATGGCATTGGCCAGTCTCAAACATAGTTTATATTAGTACTTTCCTCTCTTTCATATATATTGACCTGAAATTAATTTAAATATCATATTACTAAGATCATAACAGTTCAGAGCCTTCTTCTGCTCTGATTTATAGTTCTCTATTTTATACTGAATCTACTATAAATTTATATCTACGAAATCATTGGCTCTCCAGTCTTATCCTGACTTTACACTGATCTGATTCCACTTCATTTAAATCACACCAGCCAAAAGTGCTCTTAAATAAGTGTATTTAAATAAGAATTGACAGATTGCCACCTTTTTGTGCACGGAAGGAGGAGTATTCCGGGCTTTTTAAAAAAACTATTCAGTACCTCTCACAAGAAGAAAAGCAAGAGCTCCAATTAAAAAGAATTACAATTTTGTTTTGTTTTCCATGCACTGATACTATGTTTCCAAACTTCTGTCCCTGCAGTCCTACTTCCTATGCTATCCTGTCTCTGGAATCCATCTGTGACAGGACACAATTTTGCATCATGTCCTCAGCCAGCACTAGCTCACTTTCTAAGCTACTGATTCTCTCATACTAAAACCTTTATCATAAAGCTTTACTGTCAGAGACAAGATGTAAACTGGAAAAGAAAAATCCACTAAGTATCTTCTCTTGCTTAAGTATGAAATTTATTGTCAACGTCTAGGCTCAGCTCTTTTCCTATTTTAAAGGCTTAAATAACTACTGGATTTTATGCATCCCTGGAGCAAATGGATAGCACCAAATAAAAGAAGTACTGGCACTTTTATGGCTACCACAATTTGCTCTGAGTCCACCGTGCCAGTAAAATTTGCACATCCATTTAAAAGCAGATAATTGCTTGTACAACCGTCTATTTACAAGGCAAAATGCAGACTGTGCAGTCAGTCGATACAGGTACAAATCTTGATGGTGCAATTCATTATGAACTAGGACATATAATGCCCCAAACATTCCAAGTCATATATTTACTTAGGCACCCAAAGTTGATCTTACTTTGTTGTCAGTGCTTAAGCTGGAACTTAAAAGCCTTTTCAAAGTTAAAGAAAAAAGTATGATCCTCCAAAAGAAAAAAAATCTCATTTGCAGCGCACTGAATATTCTAAATGTTCTCTGGACGTTTCTATTCTCTTTACCATCTTGTGAGGAGCTTATTCAGCCTAATTCAAGCGCTGAAGATTTGCTAACTTCTGAGTCAGTCAAGTAAAGGCAATATGCATACTTTTCCCTCTTACAGATATCTACCCTGTGGTACTATAATTTTAAACAACTGTTTGAACAGAACTTCATAAATAACAAACTGATAATTTTGAAGGAATCTATTTATTGGTCAATATAACAAAGATCAGTGGTTTCAGCCTAATTTGCTAAGAGAAAAATATGTATACTGCAGCTATCAGTATCAGGTGGCATTTAGACAAAAAAAGACATTTGGACAAGATGACAAAACTTTATAGAGAATGTTACTTTAAGTCAGGGTTGCCAGGATTTCAGACAGAATCTTACAGCTAAAATAACAAATGCTTTACAATTCAGCTTGTTATGCAGAGAGAGCTGTGTGGCTCTGAGGGACAACTCAGACTGTCATTGTAAATACATGATGCAGAACTAGAGAATTCTATACCATCTCATTTATCCTGCTTTCCAGAGTAAATTTAGCATGCCTCTAATCTAGGCTTCTGTTCCAGCATCCAGCCAGTCTCACAGTCATTGTGCAAGCCTCATGAGACATCAGTACCACATACCAGGCTACAGGACAAAAAGTTCAGGAAAGATTCCTCCAGAGCAAGACACACAAGCACAAGACATACAGGGTACAACATCTTAACCTTCACTGTCCTTTCTCTGGTTGGCTGCAGACATATTCCTGGTCTTCCAAAACACTCATTAGCATATGTGATCTTAGGAAGTCAATTAATACAGAGAACCAACTGTATTTTGAATGACTGTGTCTGTATCACGCTGAAATTCCCCGACTAAGCATGGCTTGCCAATAGAAAAATTACATTGCCTTTTAAACATCAAAAATGTGTATCAGGTTATCAATTACAGATAATTGATAAGACAACTTGAAAAAGTCCAACTGCAAGTCAAGGTAATTTTGTCTACTGTATTTTCTTCCCAACAGACTCATATGGAAACTTGCACAGGAATAGCACATTCACTGAATTGTATCAAGCAAAACATATCAATCTTGCACTGCTTGATCCAAATGCTTCAGCCCACAATAGCTTTATTATAGGCAAAATTGCTTTTGGCAATTTGGGTAATGTATTGGCAGCTAAGGGTATTTTTATTCCTTTAAAAAAAATTTGACATTTCAGAAATTAAAATGAAGGAGATTTGAGTTGCTAATATAATTCATTAGCCTTCATTTCAGCTGTAGAATAAATTTGTTCATATTCTTTAGAATAATAGGAATATAACATAGGCATATCTATATTTCTAATATAGGAATGCAGAAAGCTAAACAAAATACTTCTGAAAATTCTACTGGCTTCTTTCTACATGACCAAACTACAAACAGACTGCATTAAATATTGATCTAGTTCAGTAGCAAGGAGAAACAGCATACACAGTGAATGCACTGGGGAAGAAAAATCCATGGAAGGATACAAAAAACAATCAATCCAGGAATCAAGCACCATATCCAACTCTGAGGACACAAAGTTTTCATGTGTCTGGTTCTTTTCTCTTTCCTCGGAATTTGCTTTCCCTGACCATGGTCTGAATTGCTATGTATTCCCCCTCTCCCAGCTTTGTCTTTCTTCTGGAAGCTATTTAATTTGGGGTGTAATACCACACATACTCATCCATTAATTTCTTATAAGCTGTGAGATATTGTGACACATCAGTATCTAAACAGAGCCAGTGGATCCAGGAGGGAGGGCAGAACACAGATCTACTGGACTAAATTAAATCCAAGGATTGTGCCAAGAAAGGTCATGATGATGAACCACTGTCTTGTGAAAGCCTATTCTCTACAAATAGAATAAGAACCAGTACTCAATTTTCACCAAGATGCAGAAAGAAAAACATCAGAAAGCAGTAAAATTTAGAGCTGCAAGTCTTGGCCTCTAGAATTCCCTGCTAGACCAATATATATGTAGAAGACATAGACATGCTCTCAAAATTGGGAGGTGTGGGTCAACATTTGGGTTTATATTAATTTGAACCATATTTCCAGAAAAAAAAAAAAAAGGTTTTGAAGTCGCAATTACAACTCTGCGTGAACTCAGAACACGCGAGAGAATAAAACTGATTTTGTTACATCATTATGAAGTGTCTAACCCACCTTAGAGACATTTCTTAACATATTACTCAAAACATTTATAGCTTAAAATCAGCTGCATTTTAATTTAGTTTTGTAAGTCATCTATCTAAGCAAGTGAAACACAAACAGCCCTAAGGACATATAATTTTCCTTCTTGGAAATAATGAAAGGAAAGTATCTTTTAAAAGCAGATAAAACCAGAAGTCAGATCCCTGCATTTTTAATAAGAGTGCAGTTTCTCTTTCATACTGTTCTCTGAGGATCATGACTATCAGGGAATGTGCTGAAAGTACTAAAGGTTTTATGAATCTATCCCAAGGCCCTGAACTAAAGCAAAGTCAATGAGCTTCAAAAATATGGTTGTTGCTTTGTCAGCTCACTGCTGAATGTTGTGAGACAAATTTTCAGAAATTACGGTGAACCTGACAATTGACTTTGAAAGAAAACATGAGTGTAAGATTATTTACTTTGTGTTTACTGAAAGTAAAGAAATGTGCACTTGAAAGATTGTGAAGCTTTACAAACACACTGTAAGGTCATGTCATGCCTTGAATCATGCCAATTTTTTTAAAGTGGACTCAAAACCTAACAGTGTGAGCTGGTATTCAGCAGATTGACTTCCCCAAAATACTAGTGTGACTTTAGTAAGTCTTAATTTGTTTTCACAGTAGCTTGACATGGCTGCTATAATGGAAAACTCCAGAAATTTTATGCTGAATACATTTTGGCATTTTGTTTTAAGTCAGGTGCCCTTAACATAAACACTTTCAAGTCTACATCTTTGACTTCATTCTACCTAAGCTACTGCAGTACATTAGGAAAGCAGCTATTTCACAAGCCTGCTACCCCATTTGATAACTGAACTTTAATTTTTTTTCAAGTATTATCCACCATAAGTTACTATATTACATAAAAAGAGAAAAAAAAAAGGGAAATTTTAATTCATTTAAAATAATAAACTTCTCCCATGCAAGATGTTTGCATTACACTGAGCTTTCTTCTTTCTAAAAGTTTGCTTCAATGGAAAATTACTTTTAACTCCTGTATAACAAAAACTTTGTAAAATCGGTACAGAAAACAATGGTTAATTCATCTGGAGTTATTAATGTTTACTTTTTCCCCCTTCTGTAACAGGAATAGTACTGAAAATCATAAGAATTGATTTGGGAACTTGAGAACTCCAATGTAAAATAGTACTAAAAATAACATTAAACTCTACTTTGAAGAAATATTAAAATTCAATTTTTAAGAAGTAAATATTCATTGTTCAGATGGCAGACAGGATCTCTAATATTCATTAATTTTGTATAAATTCAGAGTTGTATTAATAGTACTGATTTGTGAGATGTGCCTTAAAGTAAGGCAAAAATGTCATCCTAAGATGAATTCAAGTTCAGTTTCTCCTTTCCCAAGAAGAGTTTCATTTTTAGCTCAGCAGACCTCATTATTCTTGTCTTCGCTACCAAACCAAAAGTCCCAAACCCTACAAAAAACAGAGGCAGAAACATATATTTCTGTGTCCTGGATTTCTAGAAGAAGATGCAAAAACATTCCCCTAAATTATCAAAGAAATGGAGAATGATACACCTGATAATCTCCATTTCCTTAGACATCATCTCTACAAAGTCATCATCTTATATACAGTGTCGCATCTTCCAGAGGAATTTTGCCGTCTCCTCTGAGCCCAAGAGATTTGAAGGAATCTTGACTTGGAAGAAGGATTTTGCCATAAGAAAGCTCTCTAAATAACTTTGATAATCTGGACCTTAACCACTGATCTGCAAATGGATGTCTTTCAGATGCCAACCAACCAGAGAAACAAGGCGTAGATACACAGCTCTACAGGCCACAGGCAGCTGATCTCCAAGTATCCCCTCAAGGTCCTGAAGATCCTCTGCTACTGCTTTCCACATAAACCCAGTGAAGTTAAAATAACCTAACTTGCAGTTATCTTCATAGATAAAGTAGGTACACATTTGGTTATTTCATTGTTTTTCACTGAGATCATTAGAATATTTGTTGTGCACTGGCTAGATTTTAAGTGACAACAGGAAAAAAGCAGAAACAGTTCTGACCACATATTAGCCTTTCTGACATTGATATTGACTGTGCCCATTTATATCAAAACCATGGCTGTCAAAACATACTACATTTTAAAATATAAGTAAGCACAACTTCAGTATGCTTATCCATAATATACCTTTTTATAGAAAAAGAAAAAAACCTTTATGTTTAGCTAAATTAACATAACAGGTCAAAAAATCCACTGAATTATTTCCTTTTACCATTATATTTTGCACTGTGTTCTTAAGAGTAAGCACATTGGTAACTAGCTGGCATAGAAAGGAAGAGAATTTCGACTGTGACTTTATTTTAAGAATAAGCTCCTCTTAATTTACAGGTGTCTTCATCCCAACAAACAGTTGTTATAAAACAGTTACAACTAAATCTCACACTCATATCCTTTTTTTTTTTTTTTTTTTTTAGTAATTAAAATGCTGAATTATAACATTTTGCCTAGTTAAGAGTAATGAGAATAATGTTTAAGGATTTATTATTATTATTTAAGTGTTTTAAAATATTTTTATAATCATCATGGATCGAAAAGCACAATTTCTTGACACTGCTTATTCTTGGATACTTCTAGGCAGACAGTAGCCAAGCAAGGAGGAATAAAATAGACATTTTAGATTGTTTTCAGAAATTACAATTAGATACATACAAAGGTTGATCCCTGCTCTATGAACAACCTCCACTGACTTTGATGAGTATTCTCTTGCATGGCTGAGTAAAAAAGCATAGCTTTTAAAGTTTAGTACATGGGATTGTTTCTAGCATTGAGACAATCTCTCCAATGCTCTTGTGCCATTTATGATCTCTTTAGGATTGTGCTCAGCATCAGTGAGTGACAATTTTTTATTTGACAAAACAAGTAGGCTTCTTGACAGAAGTGCCTACTTGCACTTTCTTAAGGTGTGCTCTGTATCTTGCTTTATGCAATTTTAGCAAATCAAGGATCCGTGTTGCTGACTTCCAGAGATAGTGTTGCTCTTATTCATAGCCAATTAGCTTGTCAGCTGACTTCCTAAGTGTCTTGTATCATGTCAGTGATGGTGTCAGCTGTCTCCTATTAGCTGGAAATGCAAGAATACTTCTTTCCCTGAGAGCAAATGGTGTAGTTGTTCCCTCCCAGGAAAAAAGCAGACTTGCTTTCAAGCTGCTGAAATATCATATAGAGAAAACTGCAGAGATGGTTCAAAGTATAGCAGTAACCAGAACAAAAATTCACCAAGTAATTTTCACTAATATTCAAGAATTATAGTGCTTAAATTTTCGTAAAACTATAACTCCTTAAATGGGAGTGAACATGATTGCTATGATTGTTATTTTTCACTTCTGATCCAATTTCCACAAGTCACATGTAAACAATTCATGGCATGTAAGTGAAAGATGGAATTATTGACTTACCTATTTGATCTTTCTTTTCCAGACAGATTTTACTACTAGTGAGAAAAGCCGTTATGTGCAGAAACAGAGGAGTTTTAAACTAATGAAATTTTATTTCTACATACATGTACTTCACTCCCTGGAGGAAAATCTCATAGAATAAAAAATGAATGAGAAATAATACCAAAAAATTAGTATAAGCTATGTGAACCACAGCTCCCTTTTTTCTTTAAATGCTTTTTCTCATTCCATGTCTTGATCTTCATCTTGTGTCTTGTTGCTTCAAGACTGCCTAGACAAATAACTGCTGAAGAATTCTTTGCACACTTCCCAAAGGGGACTGCATCTCAGAAAGCCAACTTTATCTTGATGTCTCAGCTCAAGAGAGAAATATCTCCTTTGAAGTGACTTGTCTGATGGATTGAGGCCTAGAAATCAGCTGGAAGGGAGCATAAGTTAACCTCTTGACATGTCATCCAAAAAAGTAATGTGCTTGGATGGAAATTTCAACAGCTACCTGAATATAATTCATTAAAGTTATTGTCAAGAAGAGATAATAAGGAAGCAGTTATGTGGTTCCAGTAATAAGCTAGTGAGTGCTTAAAATGTTATGATAGATGTTTCATGCATTTTAATAGACATAAATGCAAAATGTGCTAGATACAAAGTAAGTGCTTTTAATGTATGTAACTGCTCATCAGTGGCATGCACTGAGTAGATGTTTTTAATGTTATCAGCTCTTCAAAAAAAGCACATTGAAAAATGAATTACTGTTCTTATAACATTAATGAAGAATAATGTTGTAGCTAAGAGCTTGCTGAGCTCCTTCATCAAGATTGAACTCATGAAACAATGCCTTGCTGCAGAGAAGTGAAGCAAGGATAAAATAGTCAACCTTTCTGAAATAGTCACAGCGCTAAAACTAATGCATACCTACACAAAGCTTTTTGCAGATGCAATAAAGGAGGGCCCATCAAAATGCCACAGTTGACTCAGAAATCAGGTTCTGTGAAACTTGTATTTATGCAAATAGGCAGACAACTCAACTTCTGTGCTACATATGGAAAGGACAAAAGCTCTACGCCCCTGTACTGTTTCCTACTGCCTATAAGCAGATTTCACTGGTCTTAGTGGTTAATGAGCAAGATGACTGCCTACCAGGGATTTATTCCAGACTTCCAGCACAACAAATATAGAAATGTATCAAAATAATTTTAGTTTATGCAAAATTTTATTTTGGCACCCTTGCCAGTTTTTCTTGCTTTGATTGAAGAAGAGGTAGTCAAACATTCCCTAAGAAGCTTGGCTCTCTTAAAAACACAAAACTGAGACATGAGATCTGACTCTCACTGGAAATAGTTGCACTTTTTTTTTGATAATGTAGTTGTTTGCTTTTGCTAATATCTATTTATATGAGAGGGACAGACAGAAACTTGGCAATTCACCTCAACATATGTCAGACCTACTGCAATGCTCACTGGCTGTGTTAGTGAGAGCCAAACATCCCATTCCAATTTCATTCACACTTTTATTCTGTTTCCCCTTTCCTTATTTCTTACCAAACACATATCCATTTTGTTAAAAAGAATACATTCACAAACACTTATTATATAAATTTTTTGCAAGTATATGTTAGGACAGAATGATGGCTGTGAACATGTGATGTACTGATCAGAAAAGCAGTATCTGCCTGCAGAGAGATGGCAATTTGATTGGTTTTCCTTGAAAAGTTCTCGAGATAAGCACCGCAAGACTGAATTAGTAAGGTTTGCATTTGGAAAAAGTCCTATGCACTTTCTTGACAGATTTAAATGCTTTCTGAACTAAACTATTAACAGTTTTAAGTATTATTTTACACAGATTTATTTGGTAAACCCCAAGTTTCTTTTCCCTTAAAATACCTCTAAAAACATAGTATTACAATAGAAAAACTGGAGTAGTTCTCCACAGAATTTTCATTTATAACCACTTCTAATTTTTTTCTGTAACCATATTAATAAATGCTCATCTCAAGAGCATTATATCTTAGAAAGACAGAGACCTAAGAAACAAAGGCTGAATAACGTGAAGAGCAAAGAAAGGTGTTTTCACATGAAGTCTGATAGTATTTTTAATCTTTGTATATATTTAGAAACATTATCAACTAGCCAATGCTGAGTTGCTGTTATTTTTCCTTAATACTGAATGCCAACAATTACTTTCTTTTTAAAGAACTACAGACCAAAATTACTCACCAGAAAGATCTTACTACTAAGTTTAAAAAATCATTCACAATGCTTATTAAATATAAAAGATCCTTCTTAATTAATGGCTTGTCCTAATTTGACTGGATTTGTCAGTTAATCAAGAATTCTTTTTTGAGAATTTGTTGAAATATTGGCTTGTGTCATCTGCTGCCATCTGTGTGTTAACACTCTAATTTTCATGGTCTCTGATTACAAAGTTTAGAGTGACTATATCCAACCCAGTTGATGATAGATTTATATTTTTTTTCAGCCTAATGATTCTATGAGTCTGTGATTACTTTCACCAGCAATTTCCTGTTTGCTCTGAATACAGGGTATAAACTTGTGATAAAATAATTAGGGGAAGAAGTTGCAAATTAAGCTGGGAAATGGCACATAAGACCAGCTAGTTCAGCACTGTGCTTGCAAGAGTAGCATAGAAAAACAGGACTGCTCTGTAGTAATTACTACTCTAACACAGCCACAGCTTCCAATGATGGACATGTTTGGGGCTTCTGGAGCTACAGAAAACACCTTGTCACAGAAAGTTCTTGATGTGTTTCCATTTCATTAAACAAATCAATTTATTATCCTTCTGCTGCTTCTTATGGCTGTATAATTGTATGTTTATAAAAATACGTTCATTTTCTCTAGGTATTTTTTCCTTAGCTTGCCTAGCTGCTCCATGTAGGAAAGCTAAGCGATACTTGTAATCCTCCGTGTTGCAGTGACCTGTATTTTTCCTATTTAAGTTAATCATGAGGAACAGGAACTGAACACACACAGAGCATTCAAGGAGTGGATGAACCATGACTGCATAATAGCATAATGCTGATTTCTCTTCTGGTCTTACCTCCTCTTCCCACAGCTACTCCCATCCAGTGGGATTTCTGGTCACTTCTGAGCACTGTTTTACGAGAGCTATTTACAATGACTGCACAATTTCTTCAGCTCACTGCTACCACATTCCATTGCTGTGCTCGCACGATTAAGGTTTCTTTTTCTAGCATGAATTACTTTGTACACATAGATATTTAATTCCACCTACCATTTTACTATCCAGTCATTCAGCATTTTGAAACCCTTCAGAAACCCCCCAAACACAGAATTTAATTTGATTTTCCTAAATAATGTCATTTTATTTGCTAATAAACACTCAGTGTTGCTCTTTGTCTCTCAATCATTCATAAATATGTTAGTAGAAATTCCTGTGGGACCAGTTTGTAGCAGAGTTTTACTGTGGAATGACTGCCATTGCAGTCCAGTTCACTAATACGAATGACATTACATTAGCTTTTATATATTCTTCTCTAGAAGAAAATATTATTCAATTCCTTTGCTATTACTGATCAGAACAGGATTCCTTATTATCCGCTCAAGATTTGACTGTAACACCCACATTCTGTCATGGAAAAAAAATGTGAGGATAATTTAAATCACCAGTCCTGAAATGTGATTAAGTCTTCTTGTGTCTCAAAAGCTAAAGGAGAAAAATATAAAAGTAAAATAAGAGAAATTTAGTATCTACTATACATGAAAAACTTATTTTCAACTGTTTCTTCTCATTAAAATATTTAAAAGCCCTCGTCTACTTCTTCTGAAAAGTCCTTTTATGAAAGATTTGCTAGGACCAGTATGAGCTAGACACACAGCTCTCTTGCATATAAATCAGGATTTATTAATTCAAGACAGTCTATTCTTACAGATCCAGCACATCCTGGAGGCTGCTTTGTCCCTACTGGTAAAATGAGAGGCTTCATGCTTGCAGCAATCTCTGCTTTCCTACCGTCTAAGAGTCCTCTTGTCATATTTAGCACTTTAGAGGATCTCCTGCTCCCTGCTCCCCTCTAAGAGTTCAGGCTGAAGGATCAGAGGGAACAATTTCACTCCACTTCAGGCTGTACCCTTGGGCTCTGCTTGTGAAACCCTGGCAGCATTCCAACGCTCTGAGCCCACTGATACATAACCACACTGTGGCCTTGACTCATATGGCCTCACATATTCACTAAACTGACAACCATCTGTACCTGGGATTGCAAAAATTAAAGTATACACTGAAATATCACAAATGGGAAGTCTATTACCTTTCAGCAATCTTAAAGGAAGTTTCTGAAAATATTTCAGTGGTAGTGCTAAAAAATTAAGTCTTTATCTGAACATTAACTAATGATTTTTCACCACCAATTAGGGCAACTTTAAATTTAAATTTTAAATTTAATTTTAAAGTTTACATAAATAACCTTGTGTTTAAGCTTTTACTGTTGCCTTTTTTACTGTGGCTATTGCAGAGCACACCACTGTGCCTTGAGAAAGCCACAAATATATTACTATTATATATTTGATTACTGCGGCCCCTGTTAAATCAGTTATATCTTTAGAGTACCATGAATAGAATGTATGACTTACAAAGATAAAAATAAGATGGATGAAAAGACCAAAAAACAGGAAAGAAGTATAGACACAAAAAAGGGAAAACATCTGTTTTGTAGTAAGAGAACTTGAAATAATATTTTATTGACAGTCTGCCAGAAGACTAATGGCAATTTTCCCCTCTCTTAGCTAAGGAAGAGCAAACACAGATGAGGTTTTATAATGAGCAAGTAGAATGTAGGCACGGAAATAAACTTTATTGCTGTCCTTCACGTAGGCTGAGAGCTCTGACAGAGCAAAGCCCTCAGACCCCAGCAGCCAACATCAAAATCTTTCTCAATAGGGAGAAATAAATATGATAGGCCCTTAAATGGTCAGCCAGCCTACCCAAAGCCTTCCTTTTCACTTTAGTGAAGGTTTGAGATTTTGTTTGCTATGTTAATGTGCTAATTGTCTCATGCCCCAGCTGAGCAGGTTCAGGCCTGAGCTACAGAGGAACTTCCAGGGGCCTGATCACCGGCTTTGACAAAATATATGTGCAGGACACTTCTCAAGATTTCTTTGTAATAAGCTAGCTGTTTCAAGTTTTCTTGTGCTCTTTATTAGTTCAAGTTTTTAATTTTTTTTTGTCATTTTAACAACTGTAGATGGATAAGGAAGGGGTGAAAATGGCAGCTTTTTAGATAACTTGAACATTTCTGTGCAAGATTCCTGTGCTTACCAAAATATAAGTTTTAGATGAGAAAGCAATATATCACAAGACTGATTTTCTCAATCACCCATAAGGTGAGAGAGCTCACACTCAGAAGTCCAATGAGCCTTCAACTGTAACCTTCTCAGGGTACTCTCTCAAGCCAAATTATATCCAGATGGAATGTGATGAAAAGCCATAATATAAAACAGGTTGCAAACTTTTGTTACCTTATGTGAATGGCCAAAAAGCACAGCATCCTCTTAGCTGGCACCTCCTAATATGTATCCTTTTCCTGATACTCAATGGCTTTTCCTCATGCTTGGAACACCCTAAAAGTGGGCATCAGATATTTTCTAGGTACAACATCCAGCTCATTTTATAAGACAAATTCAGGAGAGAACAGTTGTGATGTAGGTAACTGAAGGTGCACATGTTTATCCAGAAACCTTCCCAACATTTCCCTTCAGTTGCCTGAAATATCACTTCCTTAATTGATACAGATTAAGCATTCCACATCTCAAGAAGTGCTGTTTCTGCCTTTCTGTAAATAACATGCACTTTCCCAGGATGTTCTTGCTTAGATGTAGGCCAGATGAACTCATTTTGAGATATCATAAGTCTGTGTTGCTGAAAAAAGCAATTCACTCTCTCTGCCAGAGTTTGTTTTTCCACTGTCCCTGCACCATTTCTGCCTCCTCCTCATCCTGTTTTATTCTACAACAGGTGTCAGAAAACTGCAGCAAGTTAAAATTAACAATTTTTTTAATGGATCACTTTAGTCAGATTCACCACATAGGCACTTGAACATTTGTGCTGGCAGCAAAGTAATGGGCAAGGTAAGAGCAGGACCAGCAAAAAGGAAAATAGTTAGAAGAATAGAGTTTTTAAAGTAAAGGACAATTTTTTTTACAGACAGATGAAATTCTGCAACACAGAAACCCAAGAATAGTACACAAACTTTCAAAGAATGATCAGCAGTGGCCCTGTTGGTACACTTTACATTCCCACCTAAGTCACTCCTACCATTCAGTGAGCAGAGATCACTTTCTCAGAAATATTTTTGAGCATCTTGGAAAAAACCCCACTGCATGTTTCTGACTTTTCATGAACAAATCCAAGACATAGACCTTCCCCTAGGTGCTCTCAAGGAACAGAAACAGGGGGAAAAGGTGAGGGGGAACAGCTACTACTTTTCTCTAGTGCAGGTGGGCAAGTAGACTGCAAGAAGAGACGAATGGCTTTGCCATTACTCCTCCAGAAAGCCAATTGATGTGATGGGCTTATATGGTATAACCTGTGCAGCATCACCTCTTTCCACTCCATATTTAACAGAGAATGAGAAATTAGAAGCATCTCTTGTAAGTGGTTTCTGTGGTTATACAGAAGAAATTATGTGCTTTTCCTTAATGACTTTAGCCTTTCTGATTATGTTTATACAAGCAGGCTATTTTGCTTTCAAACCTGAACTTTTTCTCTAAGATGGGCTGTTTAACACCTTGCTTCCAAACTGAACAGGAACAAGACACAGGATGGTCTTGGTGTAGCTTCAGGACTGAGTACTGAGGACTCCAGGGAGAGTCTCTGAGTAAAGAAGACATTTTCCTTTTTTTGCATACTGCCTATTGGGAGCATGCAACTAGGAGACTGCAATCAGAATTTGATTGAAAAGGGCCATATATGTTTTCAGTTTTGTTGCATAGCAGCAGATATTGTTTTTCAGGAAATGATATGAAAGGAGGCCTTTAAACTGATAGTGTTAAATGATAAGAAATCCAATTACTTCCTGTTCTAAATCTGCAAAGTGTAGGCAAAGATTTAAAAGAATTATTTATAATTATTTCAAACTTAGTGCCACAAACAGAAGGAAGGTCCTGACCGAACTTGCTGTGAAAGTACCTTGCTGATTTGCTGCATGTCCTCTATGGTAAAGCTCTTTTACATATTTTTGCAGGATGTCAGGCACACTTAATGAGACAAAGATCAAAACTCATGCAACTCATAAGCACTGTATGAGAAAACAGGCCAAGTACAAAATCTTACATGTTGGGTAGAGCTACAAAATCACATTATTTTAGTGGGGTTTTTTACTGCCAATAACAGCAAAAGGGGAGCAAATATTATATTCTAATAATTCTTTTCACCAGACAGTAAGAAGTTAATACATGGAAATGTATTAATGATTTCCTTATCACAGTAGATTTTGAAATATCCATAAGAGCACAGCTGAATATTCTGGACTTGCAATAAAATGCAGTTTTACAAGCAGTATCTTTCAAAAGGATGTATAGTCTTCATTTAAGACTTTCTGCTGCTTAAAATTCATGTGCACATTGAAAAGATACTGCAATTGAACACCATTGTTGGTTCTTTAACAGATACAATTCTCTTATTTACCAATAATCTGACAGAGGTCCTTGTCATGCCCTGGATTTGTAGGATACTTTGACAAGAAAGAAATGCTTGAGTAACAGATGTTTTCAAACAGAATAACTTAATCATCTGTAGTGCCCATCTGCAGAATAGGGAAGTTTTAAAAGGAGGCACATACAAAACAAGGAAAAAAGTTTAAGGATTGCAGAGAAGAACAGAAAATTGAAATAACATGAGAAAACAAAACGAGAGGAACAATAAATGATATAAAGAATGGATGAATAACCAGATAGACACAAGAAGGAGGGGTGCATGGTAATACAACAACTGAAGGGGAATTTCACTGGAAGACCAAACAGAAAACCCTCAAAGCCCAGGAAATTCCTCCTAATTTTTAAAGGTGGACACTCAGATTGCAGAGCTGGTTCGCACATTCCCTGGGGAATTGTATACATGTTTACTACCATGGCACTCTCTGCTCCCTGCTCTCTAACATCATTAAATTCACAATCATTTCTTCTGACAGTCCTATGTTTGAGTGTAACTGAATTGAGGGTGATTACTCCATGAATTACTGCCTACAGAAACAAACCTGTGTTTTGGAAAACTAACCTAAATCTCTCCTGCACTGTGTGCCACTACTTGAGCAGTCTTTCCCAGCACCATTCAAAAAAATATCCTGCATTCTTTCAGATTGAACAAAAGTATCAAATTGGGAAATGAGATCCAGCTATTTAGCAATGAACATTATTAATGGTATAACATATAAATTAATAAAAAAAACTACAGTCCTACTCTGCTGACTTATAAAAATATAGACAATTTATTTTAAGAAATGATAGCAATACAACAATAATAAAAAACCTCACAACCCAAAAGATGAAATAACATGTAAGACTGCACAAGTCTGTGACAAAAGCATATTGTATATTAAAAACAGCAGCTTTAGATCTGGATTTTTTCAGATACTAATGTTCTGGAAGCATTAAAGCTGGAAAAAAAAAAAAAGGGAATTCAAATAAAGTCAAGATAGTAGCCCTTAATGTTACAGTAGTGAAAAATATGAAAATATATGAGACCTCTATCTGTTCACAAGTCATTCAGAAGCTGTTATTGAACTGCAATATAAATTTTATGGGCCGAAGTTATGACTCTAAGAAATACTAGAGAAAAATCCCATTCAATTCAATAGGATTTGCTGCTATTTGTAATTTATGCTTTACAGTTTCCAATTAAAGGGTAATAATTACTTCCTTCTTTGAAAGGGGGAAATGTTTTGGGATTTTTATGTAATTTTTTTATAATTTATTCTTAGGCAATTTTTAATGATTAGTTTATCAATTTTGTATATAATATAGAAGAGCTCTAAGCCACCAACTTAGTTTTTACAGAATGATTAATGCCAAAGAATGCTGTTACATTCATATTATTTGAACCAGAGTTCACTGCAGTCTTATTTTTAAATGAGTTCCCCACCCTATGAACACTAATACTGAAACCATAGCAGCTATTTCTGTTCCTAAAATAAGTTTTTCCTTCCGCCTGGTGTCAGCCCCAACATTGACCTACATGTACCTGCAATTTAAAAAGAGCATTTATTTCATTGCCTGACAGACAATTTTGCTTTTTAAACTTGTAGGTCTGAAGAACACAATGAAGTTATTTAAGGATGTACAAACCTGACATTTCAGAAATGGTATTTTCTGACTGAGACAGAATTTCTAGTGGTGTAAGGTTTTATGGGGATATCAATCTTCTAACCCAGCACAAAATATTTAGCATGCCACACAGTTCCATAAAAATAGCAGGAACAGTCTCCATAATAATGCTAATGAGAAATAATCTCAGCAGTGACCTGATATCTGCATAACATTTTAAAATTTTAAAAATTCTGTCCTTCAAACAAGAAAGACCACAAAATGCCACCTCTTCTGCAAGGCAGGACTTAAGCTAAAGGTGAAGGCATGAACAAGTGTAGAAAAAAATTGCTACCAAAATCTTAGCTCTGTCTAGCCAAGAGTTATTCATTTGATCTGCGGCAAGCAGAGGACAGTCTTCAGGCTGCACTCAGTAGGAAATGAGAGGAGGAGGTGCAGTAATTTATTCATTAAATTTGTAATTCACAGCAGGTTAAGGTGCTTACATTCACATTTTCCTTTTTCTTCTCTCAAACTTGTTTATGTTCAGTTTAAATTTTTGGGATATTTTAAAGATATCTCCAAATTCAAACCAGATACCTTCATCCTGACCTTAACTTTGTTACTAGCCTAGTTATAAAAAATAGTATTTCAGTCCCAACACTGGAGTTATATTAACATGACTTATTTCTAAGCAACAGAAATGGGAAATGGAAAAAAGCTTTTCAAACATGAAAACCATATTTACTTCTATCAACATAAAATCAGGATTGATACACATCCAGCTCTCAGCAAAATTAAAAAGATAGGCACTCAACTATTACAGTGTGTAGCAAATTAATAACCAAATTCTGGATGCTGTTGCTTTAAACCAAATTGTGTTCCACTAAACCCCATTATATTGTCTAATAAGCATTTTTAAGGATTGCTTAGAGCAATAATTCTTCATAATCTAAAAGTTAAGAAACAGAAATTGCTCATGAAACATCTGGTTGTTTAAAAACTACAGTGCAGATAAGAAAAGCAGTGTAGTACTTACCATACTGAAACCGTACAAAACCCTGCTCAGTACACAAGCACCAAAGGGAGATGGAACTAATCACCCAAGGTCATGTCTAATAACAAAAACACTATAAACAAACTGTAAAGAAAAATAATTTATAAGGATTTTATATCAAGGTTATTTTGTAGAGAGGTTATGTTGCTTCTGTGTGAGACCAAGAACCAATAACTGCTAATCCAATCCAGTGGATACATTTCTCCTCTTTGCAATCTTCTAATTGGATGTTTATTACTTTGAATTTCAGATTCTCTTTTGATCCAAAACTTGCTTAAAATGAAACCTAGAAACCATTTAAATTTATTTTTATGACACATCATTTAGTCCAAAAGAGATTAAAAAATGAAAGCACCTGTTATATTGTGGCTTTATTCCTGGGGGTTATCCTTATGTTAGTAATTCTGTTTTCAGAGGGATTTTCTGATTTTATTGAGGAAGTTAAGAAAAAAGCAATACTGCTTTCCCTTGGAAAAAAAAGGAATTTACCAGCAGCAGGCAATCTCATTACATTTCTGCTCAAAAAGCTGCTTGTCTTACACATGGAAATCTTTTTCTAATTGGGACTTCAATAGTAGAAAAGAACAGTGTCCTGTGGCAGACCAAGAAAATATCTCTGCGATTTTTCATTATTTTATACATTTTAGCAAGAGGAAATAAGAAATATTTGTGCTTATAAGTGACAAATTTTTACTTGTTTATTTTTTTTTAAATATGAGAAAGCTATGCTTATGTCTTGGTACCTGCAAGCATTTCCTTTATTGTATTAAAACATCTCTCTGAATTAAAGTATAATTTAAAAAAAAAAACACTTGCCCCGAGAAATCTGTTTTCTAATACAAATGCTGTATTTTTGTTTTGTAAAATTATTAATTAAAGTATCTATTAGCAAATGACACATTAAGAATAACTGCAGATCCTTGTTTTTCTTTGTGGGTTATAAAACTATTAAGGAATGTCGTGTTAATGTCTTTTAACTATTAGCAACTACATATGAAACCTATGCAGTTTGCTGTTTAGCTTTCTATTTACATAAAGCCAGTCCTCTGGCCTGCAAAACCTGTTAGGAAGGGAAAGAAAAAAACAACCCAAAACTCAAATCTACCATACTTACTATCAGTAATTTTGTTGACACCATTCAGGAATTCCATAGACTCAAAATAAAATCACAGTCCTTTTTCTCCTTTCAGAATATAGCCTCTTAATCCAAATAATATCAGAGAAGTTAAAATTTAGTCCATTCATCTGGCAAATGTTTCCCTCTGTTTCATAAACATGCATATCACAGAGAAAAATTGTTCAATTCCAGGTTTTTTTTACATGATTACAGTGTAAAAAATCATCATAGAAATACGGTTATTCTCAGACTTAATAATGTCCTTATTGCAATGTATCACATTTCCATAAATTAAAGATTTAGCAAAACCAATTGTGCTATAAACAGACAGTAAATAAAGTTAATTGTCTAGGGGGATTAAAAAATAGAAATTTTAGTAGTACAAACAATTATGTTCCAACAGTCTTGCCAAAAGTTGAAGGTAAAATGTCAAGAAAACTAGAGAGGACACAGGTGAAAAACATGTGACAGCTTATCAGAAATGCTGGTTTAAAAATTCTATGGCTACTATAAATAAAATAGCTTATCTAGAATAATACAGTACTACAGGTACCATTTCCTCTTGGCTTGTTTACAACCTGTAGAATGCTTCCTTTTTAATATTCGAAAGTTATGTCCTATGGTAAGGACAAAAAATATGTGCTAAAGTATATGATGACTTTTTACACAATCATAATTAATCATCACATTTCATTAATAAATTATCAAGTGTTTGCAAGCTGTCCACAATATTTTTCATTCTAGTTTGCATATTTTATAATGGTGGAATAACATTTTAAAAAGTTTGAATAGGCACTTACTGGAATTACAGTTAATCCTGATACAGTCTAGATGGGGAAGAATAGATGAAAAATGAAAATTTATCCTTCAAGGTAATAGCTGCAGACATCCAATAAAATCACAGTCCACCCTTCCGGGGACAGACACATGCAAATATGGCCACTCCATATCATCAGTCTTTACATACTGTTATAACCCAGATATACTGCGATAATCTTTATTAATAGAAACGACAAATAGGGTAAAAATGGCCAATTTCAAACAAAGCTACATGGTGACAAATCTAAGTGAAAAATTAGGATTAAAAGTCAAAGATGCTTAACTGAGGCAGGCTGCAACTTTCTCCCCATCTGTGAAAGAACAGGAAATTTCTCTCAGTGCAATTAGAAAGTGCTCCGTCACAATGGGTCATAGAGCAAGCCAGGCCACAATCACACACCTTGGACAACTTGTGGATAGTATAACCTCAAAGGCTCATCTTCATAAACTAAGGATTGAAACACAGAGCTCATTACCCATGCCCATAAATAAGGTTTTGTGGGTTTTCATATTTTTGATGCACAGATTTAAGAAGCGAACAATGACTTCTTTAAAGTTACCCCAATATAGAGGGGAGGAAAAAAAAAAAGAAATCACATATTTCTAAACATTCATTAGAGAATGAAGAAAATCCTTTCTATTTTGAGATTATTTCCTTGCCTGACTGAAAACAGAAAAATAAAAAGAGAAAGAAAAAAAGAGGGGTGTTGGAGGAAAAAACTATATTATTAGGGCATGGATTATTTACTTTTTGTTATTTACTTATTTACTTTATGTTTTGTATGTAAAGTGAATAACCTGACCTGTGCACGATCCTCTGCTGGGCTGCCTGCGTTTATCTACTACTGACAAAAACCCCCCCAAACCTACACCACGCTGCCGGGTCTGTACGGCTACTCCTGCTTTACACCTTTGAGGAACATATATACCATCGAACCTAGATTTTGTTTCCATATAGCTGAGTTTGTCATGTGTCGTCAACCGCATCAGAAAAGTGGTTGCAAACAGCCAAGGAGCAGCACCTGCACACCCCCTTTACAGAAAGCGCTCGGAGCCTCCCGCCACGGCCTCCGCTCCTGAGGGGACTGGCACAGGGGAGCCACCCGGGACACCCTTTGCTCCTCCTCCTCATATCTAAACATCAGGACAGCGTTCCAGTGAGCAACATTTTGATGAAGTGGAGGGTTAGGTGGTTATTTTCTCACTCCCATGCCCCACCCGTGCTTTCTAGAAATCTGTGCCTAAAGCAATGAAATACTGAATTCCCTTTAAAAACAGCATTCCCTGAGCATACTCCTGGTTCTCTTTAAGGTCCTGACTTGGATTATTCATAAGCATGGCAGAAGCGCTTTTATTTCTTTGCTTACTTTGTTTCAAACTAGAGAAAACCATAACCTAACATTTTATCACCTTTTTTTTTTTTTCTGTAAAAGGGCTTGTGCCTCCTGTGTTCACAAGGCTGTTTGCTGAGGGCCGCAGTCTTTGGGCATTGAAGGGTTGTGTTATCGTTCGATACTACAAAAATACCACTACAGAATTGTTTAAAAAAGAGGAGATGGATTTAATATAGATTTGACACCTAAAAAAAGGAGACCAAGAAATCCATCAGTGGGAGTGTCTCATTGCAATATCTTCAGTGTTAAAACCAGAATGTCTTTGATATATTTGCATGTTGTATATTAACTGGTGGAGGTAAAACTGAACTGACCTACATACATGTTGCTTCTGCTTGCACATTGAAATTGTGGAATTGCTATTCTGAAGAAATTGTGGAGAGAGACCAATCTCCACAATCAGGAATAATTATTTAACCCAAAAAACACCACTGATGAACTTGTCTTCTTTTTTTAGAATACACAACAGTACAAAAATATTGTGATGGATAATGTTAAGACTAAATAAAGAATACGAAAATGCAGAAAGAAAACAAAATAAATTATAATAATGGCCATGTATTTGTGTATGTACTTATACAAATGTGGCACTGACACGTGTTTATATATCATTTCACTTTACTTTTAATGTTAAAACAGGCTGTTTCATAAATGTTTGCAAGCAAAAAGAAAAATGTATAGAAAATGTTAATTTCTTGGAGGAAGAGGTTGTTACCTAGATTGACCGTTAGCTTAACTCGTCCTGCATCCAGCTCTAGCCGAAGGGTATCTGCAGATTCCCTGGAAGTTGTTGCCATTAAAATGCCATAAGCTCGCTGAGACCTGAACCTTAAAGAAACATCTTCGGCCTCTGTGTGCATCACAACAGGGAGCTGTATTTTCATAAACATGCTTCCATCATAGCTTAAAATTGTTGCCTCTGAAAACAAAAAGGAACAAATCAGTTATTAAAGAATTATACTCTGAAATTATAAGATGGTAAATGTATATTCAGTCAGTATGACATAGAAAAGTTACATACATTTCATTATTATTACTGGGAAACACAAGGAAGGTTGGGTTTGGGCTTTGTTAGGTTTTGTTTTGATTTTCTTGTTTTGTTTTGTTTAAATGGCATATCTTGTTACTCCCCAAAGAAACTAAATTGCCCTTTAATAAACCAGCCAGTCACATATGCATCTTTAATGGGATCTGTAAAATCACCTGCAGGGCAATGCTTGAAAGACTAGGCCTATGCTACTCAAAATAGGTCAAAGGCAATAAGAGATATTCAGGTAAACCTTACAGTCTAATTGTCTGCTTATCATTCACCCAGATAACCACCTTAGGATGCTTCATGTATAAACCTATTGTTACTACCATGGGTACGATGATCATCCAGTGAGCAAAAATCCTCCTGAAATGGGTCATTGTCCCCAGCATAGGATGGGGCACAGGTTGCTTCATGACTACAAAAACCACAGTATGGAATCAAAAATCCTTATAGAAACATTACGACAGCCTCAGCAAGAGGATTGAGACCGGACTTGGCATATTGAGGGTAACATCTTAAAACCCCCAAGACGAGCAAAGAACTGTCACTTTGAGACATTCCAAGAAACTCTCCCGGCGAGAGGCTCTGGCACAGAGCAGTCACAGTCTGTTAGACCCCAGAGCAACCAGTCACAAGTCTTCTTTTCCCAGCTTCCAGGCTGGTAACAGAAAAGGTAGCAAAAAGCCTGCATTTCTGCTCACAGGGAGGCACTGCAGTTCCTAGAAAGCAAAGGAAACTTTTTTTCTGAAACATATTACTAAGTCCTTTTTTTTTCAGGATGATCAAACACTGAGGGCAGACAACACTTATGGGAAGCTCCTCTATGCTTCAATTTGCTTCAGTATAATGGAGACATTTATCTAATAAAAGCTGTATTGTGGTTCCAACATGCAATAATATTTTCAAGGACTAATACCATGTTTAGTACATATCGCAACTAAGTTTGCCAGAATTGTTTCCATAGTATATCTTGTATACTTTTAAAGACAGATCAGCTCTCCAAGACTTCCAGCCTACACAATCCATGGAAGGACATTTCATTAAGGTAAGAAGGAAAATTAAAGTTCCAACCCAGTTCCAACCCCCTGCCGTGGGCAGAGACACCTTCCACCATCCCAGGTTGCTCCAAGCCCCGTCCAGCCTGGCCTTGAACACTTCCAGGGATGGGGCATCCACAGCTTCTCTGAGCAACCTTCTCCTGTGTAAAGACTTTTAAATTTCCCTAGTACAGTTTGGTGTTGAAAAGAATTTATTACTGAGACGGGTGTGAAAGCTCTTAGATGTAATAGTTTAAAAGAATGTATTTCCAGGTTTGATGATTTCTAACTATGAAGGTAATCATGTTTTCAGCATATTCTAAATCTAAAATTTTTCTGTGGAGCAGATTAAATACTCAACTCGCAACAATCTGAAAAGAGATTTCAAGTCAAAGGTCTTTCAGTGGAACGAGGTTTGCTTTTTGATTGTTTGGGGGTTTTGTTTGTTAGTTTGGGGTTTGGGTATTTTGTAGTTTTTCTTGTTTGTTTATTAGTTTTTGGGGGGAAGCCATGAGCAGAAGCTTGGAATTCCTTCCTACATCTAGCTGTCTGGTCTGTTCATAAAAATGTCCCAAGACCTTTATCAAGCTAAACACAATTTAGGTAAAAAATATCCAGCAAAAAGCTCAAGTTACATGTTAATATAAGAGAAAACAAAAGGTATTTTATATCGTCTATGGAAAGCCACCACATAGTAGTATTCAGGGTTTTTATATACAGAGCAAACCCAACATTCAGCAACACTAGACGTCTGTTGCTAACAAATTATCTCATGATAATGTAAAAGAAAGTTGTCAGAATCAGCACTGTTTGCCAGCTTTCCTATAATTCTTGCAGTTTTTAGAAAATTAGAGGAAAAGGAGAGAAGGAACAGTCTTAATTTAATTGGAGATGGCCTGTGAGTAACATTCTGGTGAACAGACCTGATGTGATTAAATATTTAATCCTCCTAAGACATACTGTGCCAGCATTTCAGAAACAGATGTTCCAAGAACAGACCGAAGACACTGAACAGAAGATCAAATGACTTAAAAGCTCTGGGCAATGAGGAAGCCCCCTCATGTCAACTAACTTCTTTCAATATGTCAATATATTGTTTCCACAGCACAGGCTTTCTAAATATGAAAGTGTCACAGGGCAAAGTAAAAGGGAAAAAACAAACAAACAAACAAACAAACAAACCCCAAAAAACCCCAAACCAAATCAAACCAAATAAAAAAAAAAAAAAACCCACAACAAAATAAAACCAAAACAAGCAAAAAACCAAACACTCAAAAAAACCCCCTCCAAACAAAACCAAACCCAAGAACAAAACAAACAAACAAACCAACCAACCAAAACTCCCCCAAACCCAACAAAACCAAAACCCCCAGACAATTAATAAAACAAAGCCAAGCACAAAATTGGCAGGAACAGATAGCCAATTTGCAAGGCCTGGTTAGTAAGATGGTGATCTGGATAACAAGAGAAAGTGGTTACACAAACCTAGATAGAACAATTTGGCTAAAAGTATATATTATTTTTGCCCCTTTTATTTTATTTGCTTTGGACCAACTAATTCCAAGGAGGTGTCTCATCTTTATATGAAATCTACACTGCTAAAGGTTCTCACAAAAGTGTTGGCAGAATGCCTTTTTTCTCTTGTTCAGCTTTCTCTTCATTATTAGATCAAGTGATAATAGACTATAAGTTTAGCCCAGAATGTGCTATTCATCTAAAGAATCAGAGACTCCAAGGCAAAGAATAATAGTTTTACTACCATTTCACTCTTGGAATCATAGAATTGAAAAGAAAAATAGCAGAAAATCCCTATAAAATTATTATTGACAATTTTTTTGTGGCAGCAAACAAGTACACGCAGTAGAGTTATAAACAAGAAATTAATGGTATTATATAATACAGAGATTTATAAAAAATATTTTATACATTCATTCTTTGACAGTTTTATAAACCTGACAATTAAAACTTTTACTGGTAAAAAACAGCCAGCCAAAAAACCACAAATGAACCAAACTCCGAAACAGCCACACAGAATAGTTCAGTTCCCCTCTCCATTTTTTTCTCCAATTTGTTTCCTTTTAAAATCTCCACAGCCAGACAGTCTTACTTCCTATGGACACACACACACACACACACCACCTCAATCAACTCTGTGCCTGAACCCAAGGATGCACTGGCATGAGAAGAGATTCAGGACCTTAATTTTCACTTGAGCTGGAATTACCTAAATTGCTCAAGAGACTGAGGCACTAAGTCTTCTGGAAAATTTCTTACATCTGTTCAGAAATGTTGAACTGGATATTTATAGAGTAAAGCAGAATTTTCTGAGTAGATGCTATTCTTCAATTCACAGCTTATTTAATTTAAAGTGAGAGAAGTATGGGTTAGGCATTTGAATTTCAGTGTTCTTATAAGTTTTGCAGTCAAGTTTGTGTTGTTTTAAAAACATGATGCTTGGTGAGTATGAATGCCTACTGCACACATTTTAATAAATAAAACAAACTCATTTCCTCTGGACCCCTTCTGGTGCTTCTGCAGTCCCAAAGACCAAATTATTAATTTTTGCCTGCTTTTTCAGTTTGAAAGCATCTGCAATAATATGAGGACTGTGTTGCAACCCACAGAGCTATTTTTAAGGCATGAAATCACCCTCTGCTGTCTCCAAAATCCCACACAAACTTTGTCCAGAAAGTGACAGACAATACAGTCCAGAGTCATTCCAGGGTGTATGTGAGCAATCTGGATCACCAGTAACGAAGTACTCAGGTTTGCTCTCTGATCTTGTTTTATTCACCAGTATAAGTACAGCAACAAGATCCTGCTCTTAAAATGCTCTCTGATACAGATATATATGATTTTAGTCCTAGAAACTGTGTGAGTATTCAAATACAGCTACAGAGTCAAATTTGAACTTTTAGTTTCTGCTCTATTCCCAGGCGTTTGGTGTTTTCCTTATGGCAGCTACTTCAGTCCACCTGGGCCCAAAAATGCAGCCTTGGTGAATCATAGGGAACCTTTCCATCAATCTGATAGAAACAATTATTTATATGTGATTAGATACTAGATAATATGTGAATAGAAGTTGAAACAATTCCTTCCAAATTCTACACTGGTAGTGTTTCAGGACTGAGGTCTTAAGCCACACTATAAACCTGCTAGAACTTTAACACACAAAACAAATCAGTTTATTTAAAACAGTGATGGAATTAGTATAAATGGACACCTGATTCTTCATGTCATCTATCCTCATATCACCTCTATTTTTCTTAATTTAAAATTTCACAGCATCCAGATACAGGAATGAAACTACATTTATTTAATGTGTATGTGTCTGTACATGCACAATATGGACATCTGCACACATGCTAAACATATTTTCTCCTCAGAAATGTCACCTTAATAAATCTTTGCTTTCATGCTTACTTTTTCCTATCACTGATGATTTTACTACTGTTCCCAGACATCCAGTCACAAGAATACACCTGCAAAAGGTTTTGCTGAGAGGCACTCACACACTGAGTGTGTGATCTACAAAGTAAGAGAGGAAGCCAAATTATATTGCTGTGACATCTGTCCATCCATCTGCTAGAGTTTTCATAATCTACTAAAGCCAATCTACAGATTATACTGATGCTTAACCTTACTGAAAATCAAGAAGAAAGTCAATAATAACTTGCAACATGGACATGGATGTAAACATATATACATATGCATATACATATGTATATATATGTATATATGCATGTGTATATATATATATATAAAATTTTAAGTATGCACAAATTAAAACAGACCGGGCTAGTGTTCCAGGGTTTTTGTGCACTAAACTGAAATTATTTCAGATTCTGTATCCACTTGTGGATGTTGGCCCTCCTATTTCAGGGGAAACAATATGCAAAATAAAAAGCAAAATGGCAGTAAAAAAAAGCTAAATGCTTTTGTTTACTAAAGACACCGTAATCACTTAATGTTACATTGAATATTCCAGTTGTTTAATCTCCAGTATTTTATTCTGAAGCTTTCTGTTCTTTGTGATACAGTATTGTTTACTGAAATAAGCATGTTCCCCTTCTATTTAAATTAGTTAGAACAATTATAAATATGTTGCTTATATCACCAAATACAAAAGTTTATCAGTTACTACACATGGGTAGCAGTTATAATAACTTTGTGTGGTAGGATGCCAGCATGACGCTTTCAGAATCCCAAAAGCTATAATCTTGTTAATGCATGACCATTTGGGATATGAATATTACTGAGAAGACATCTACTTTCAGTGTAGCTTCCTCTGGAGAGGGAAACCCAAGAGCAGGAAATGATGTCATACTGCTGAAGTGCCACACATATTTCTCTTGGACGAGAACCAAATGTTATTGTAGAGGAGCCAACACCACCACTCTAGCACCACCATTCCCACCAGGGGAATGCACTGGGAAAATGAAGCCTTAAACTGGATGATGGTTGAAAATAAGGCATGAGCAATCAAAAAGGCAAAGTTTTTTGTATAAAATATCACCACCTGTCCCATATACGCATGGGAAACTTCTATGATTAAGCCTACTTTTACGTTCTTTGCAGATCTGCATGTGTTTATGTCTCTCTCCTGGCTTTTCAGTATGAAAAAAAAAAATTTGCAAAGGCAGTTTTTACTTGAGCCCTATGTAATAGGAGAGTTTGGCCACAGGGTGGTACACCAGCCATGTTTAACCGACGGCTGCGGGGATGCATCAGGCAGCTCGGGTATCCTTCTGCCAGCTTCACTCCACCAGGAACAACAGTTCTGAATTAACTGGCCACGAGCCAAAGGCATAAATAGTCCAAAAAAAAAAAAAAAAAAAAAAGA
>VZRZ01006595.1:1028563-1078563 GCA_013398175.1 Climacteris rufus
AAAAAGGAAAAAAGAAAAAAAAGGACAGAAAAAACTCACAGAATAATCTGAGAATCTACTTGCAAGTGTTGATAACATGTTAGTGTTAATACTACAAAAATCCACATGTCCCTTTACATACAACATAAAGCATTCATTGGGGTTTGATTTTTAAAGAATACTTTTTCATTGCCTCTGACGAAATGTAAATAATTCAAACTACTTGAAAAGAGCTTACATTTTCAGTCAGTAAGCTTTAGGTTTAGATTTCAGGTTGAAGACAATCTGAAGAAAATATTGTGAATATAAATTCTTGGCATTAAAACATTTTCTATTCCAATGAGAATGAAAATAAACACCTAAAGTATTAACTACACTTTTTCTATTGTTTTCCTACTTACATTAAAACCTTTTATTAGCACACTGCAATTTAAATTAATTACAGGGTTTTCTGCCTATTAACTAACCTCAACATCTGCCTTCTTTGCCACTATTTTTAAATTAAATAAATGGAGTTTGTCAACTTCACAGTTACCTTTTCTAAGTAAGAGGAATATTCAGAGATTTTAGATAACTATAGACAGCTTCCTTGGGTACTAGGCTCTTTTCAAAAAGAGATAAGTAAAAAATACTAATTCCTACACTGATTCTTTTGCTTTGACTCATGGATGAAGTTCTGGCCATGGATTTAAGTAATACTTGGAATTCAAAAGTAAATTTAGTTGTATACTGATATTGACATAAATAGTCAGAGAACAAGACCTCAGTTTGGAATCAGAATGTGACCATTTAGCAATGTAATAATATTTAAAATTGCTTTCACAAAGCTTTTCAGAACTCAGCAATGTATGATGAGACACAAAATAAGGCATTTTCTAAAACACACTCAGCAGCACTCACTCGCTGTCATAGCCAACTAATACTTCTTCATAGAGTCTCCCCTAAGATCTTTCCTCTAGAGTTGCTTCTTCAAGTCTACAGCAGGGCTTCATCTCACATCAAGTGAACTCAGGGATGCTTTTTTTTTGCCTCAGGACAGTTAATGACAGTTTACCCTTTTTAATCATTGCACAGGATTCTATAAAACAGAAATAATAGAAGTGAAGTTATCTCATGGAACCTACCTCTTTCACATGATCTGCCGAGGTACCCTGTGCCAGAGCAATCACAAACATATCTGTTCCACCCATCCCTGCACACACCATTGTTTTTACAGGGGTTGCTAAGGCAAAGTTTTGCAGTTTCTCTTGAGCATGAGGGTTTTACTCCAGCTGTGCTTTGAATTTCAGCCATCTGTCGAATATCTTTGCTTTGGCCATCAATAAATAAATCTCTAATGCAGCCCACGTATCCATAATTGAGAAGTGCTGTCCACACCTCTGTTGGGAAGACCAGGCCTGCTTTATTTTCTGGTAGGCCTCCAAGATACAAGTCATCATCCAAGTCAAGGATTTCACTTTCCCCTGGTGCAGTATACGGAGTACGTAACGTGTTCACAGATATCGTCCCTGTAAAGACAAAAAATTGCATGATTTTCAAGACATTTAAAAGATTTTGGTACTGCTTTTTTACTCATTTATCTACATGTCACACTAGCTCCTAGCAAACAGCTCTAAGTGAAGCAGAAGGTATTCTATTTGTACAGTTATAGAATCATAGATATTCTTCACTACTTTAATTGCAGTGTAGTCAGGAATTGAATGATGCACAACACTGCATGATCACAATATGAAAAAACCATCAAAATCACCTTATCAATCCCATAGGGGGAGGGAGAATGTAGTTCAGAGTTATTTTCAGAAATATTCTCCTTGATAGGTTGCAACCTGAGAGGCAAATCTGTGTCTTTGGTTTGGGCCCAAAGACACACTATTTTAAAAGGCTCTCACCACTTTCAGTGGGCTTTGGATAAGACTTTTTAAGTGCAGAAGGAAAATGCTCTCATCAGCTGCCAGGCAGGCAATCATTAAGAGGGAAGTGATGTGCTCCTAGACAAAAAATCAATGCCTCTGACACTTATCTCAAAATGTGTGCATGTTACAATGAGAGGGAGAGAAGACGTGTACAGACCTTCAGGAAATCAGAAGTATCTTTTCTATTAAGTCTAAAAATTAAATAAACAAACCTAAAATAGAGTTCTCTTTTTACAAAGTGTCTGAACAAAGAAACTGTAATCAACTGTAAAGATCTTTTTTTGGTTGTACTTCATTTAAAATAATGAGGTATGTAATTTTTACAATTTGAATAAGCAGAAAAGCTAATTTCGAACATACAGTCACAAAACATATTTATGTCAATCAATTTTAATTTATAACTAAAATAATTTGAAAAAAATAATCTTCACGCAGATCTTTATCGTAGTGACTCCTTACCATTCTATGTGGGTGCAAAAGCAAACAAAGTATAAATCAATATGTTATATATGTCACCAAACTATTAAAATGTACCATTCACATCATGCAATACTGTTATCTGCTGGACACTGAAAGTGTATTAGTGGTGATAAGACATTGAGGAATCACATTTACCATGATGAATTTATCATACATATATATATATATACACAAAATGTGCATGATTCACCATCTCCACTGTTAGCCTGAAACAGATTCTAGAAGATAACACTGATTACCAAAAATGCTTCCACTGTGGTAGGAGTTGTGCAGAAGAAGAAATTCACACTTTACGCAGCATACATACTAAAATGAGAGTTTTAAGCAAACAAAGGCAGGTCAGAAAGAGATCATTATCTTACTTGGGTACAGCCTAAAATTTAGGCTTCTCTTTTAGCAATGGACTCCTGTGGAAGCTCTATTTTTTCTGTTCTTTTGTTAGTTTGAAAGGTTAACACCAACAACATGTACAGAATGAATATCTAAAGAATTTAAATCGTTCGTAAAAGCTCTTTGGGATAAAAGTCTCAGGAGGTCCAACTCCCATGTGAGACTTGAGACATATGGATTTTAGAAGGGCTGGATACCACTACAGTCTCCCTACTAAACTAAACAGAAATAAAAAGATAAAATAAATGTTTGCATAGAGGTTTTGCACCTATATAAGCATGTTTCAAGAATGAAGATGTGGTCAGTTTTTCCTTCTATGTATTAACAGAAATGTTTTCTGTGTCAGTTGAATAATCACATAGATATAAAAGTGAACTTCCAGCCTTAACTGTAAGAAATAGGCATGCTGCAACAAGATACTTTTTCATCCAAACATCCATCTGTTTAAAACTAATAAGATGATCATGTTTTGCTAACTCTAAAAGTTTGTTGCTGCTGCTCAGATTCTTGAAACAGAACTTGGCACTCATATGGAACATGTGCTATAGGTTTCACCTTAGGCATGCAAGCATAGACATTTTGAGGTTTGATTTTATTAATCATTTGTGTCAAACAAGGACACCTGTGAATGACCTGTAAGACCAAGGGAGAGTTTTCAGAGAGCATCCGAGGTATCAGGCAGGATGGCAAAAAGGCGACAGATCTTTTCTTCTTTAAAAAAATCATGAGAGATGCTGTAAATATAAATCGTACTTGTCCTCACAGTGTTTCTTAATGCTATTGTTGCTTGCTCCCATCTGTTGACGTACAGACTAATTTAGGACCAAAAGCTTTAAACTCATGTTCAGGCAGCACCCACTCGTGCACCCACACAAGTTAACTCAGCTGCAGCCTCCAATATCAAGCTCAAGCATGTGAACAGTGCTGCTTTCTGCTGGACAAAGACAATTCTGTTTTCAAGACACTACAGAAGAATACTAGAACACTTTTTCCATTAAAAAATAAAAATCAAAATCTCCTACATCTTGATTGCTTTCAACTCACAGAAAAAGACATAAACATCTGCCAACATCTGCTCCAAGTGGAAGTTTGGCAAGCACAGAAGGCTTAGAAAAGTAAATTACAAGGGGAACTGTAGATCACCACTACACTCTGGTGACTGTGAATTATAGTCAAGTGATAGACTGAAGCAGAAAATTTTTCTTCTCTACGTCATAAAGGATTACCCTGAAGAGAGCTTAAGAATTATTTTGAATAGATGTCAACAGCTTCTTAAAGAAATGAACTTTTTACCTCCCCAAGAAATTAAACCCCATAAAATACTCCCTGTGAGAAGTCCTCTGAAATCTTGGTGCAATCATAGCATCTAGTGACTGTGGGTAGAAAAACATGAGAGGCAACCACTCCTCTATGCCTCTTTTTCATATTTTGGAAGTCCTATTAGCTGGACTATCCCCAATTTACTATTGGGCATATTCATGACATTCCAACTGACTGCCACGCTATGTGCATTAGTCTAGCTGGCAGCTAGTCTAGCCTGGGCACCGAGAGTTTCATGCTATCAGTTATCAGGTTGTCCTAATTTCCAGCTGAACTTCTAACACCATGTGCAGGCAATCACAGCCATCACTACTGTTGGTATCCAGATTATCTTTTAAATATCTCTGACGGATAATGCAAACTTTGCTCACTAATTTCTTTGTAAATGCAGGCTAGAAAAATCCAAGTAAAATAAGGGGATTTAAAAAAAATTTCCAAACTACAGCAAAAATTAGAGTCCTTTAAGCATCATAAAACAAAATGCGTAACTCAAGCACATAGAATATGGGCCTACAGAAAGTGTAGATATGACAGATATGATGAAATAGCAGCAGATTCAGCAGAGCACTGGCTGCTCAAGAGAAAAACTATAACCTTAAATTGTAACATCTCTGTTGTAAGATCCATCCTAAAAATTCCATCTTTGCATACTACCTAAAATAATAGCACCCATAACCAGATCAGTAGTGGTACTAATTCTTTGAAAAGAGCAATAAAGCCTGCCAGGAAACAAGCAATTTCTGTACAGAGTTTTTTAAAGTAGGAAATATTATCTGTATTTATATCAGAATAAGAAAGAAATGGAGAAATTCTGATAGCATGTAGTTTGTCCAGCCCAAAAGAAGAAAAGGGGAACGACTGAAAGACAAGAAGGTGTGGGGTAACTTATTCAATCCTGTAATTCATGATCTAGCTTCAGACTCTAAAAAAATATAGCATTTCTCATCTCCAGAAATTTACCTATGGGTGCTCTGATTCTGCTGCATTTCACCTGAGAAAACAGTGCAATCTAAAGATTCAGAAACTTCTTTCTGTATTGGAAAAGCAGTTTGAGAAAAACTAATGAAATTATGGTTTTCAGCAAGAGTTATTGACTTAAAGGATAAATGATTAGTGAGCAGTCCTTCAAAGGAAGAGCCTACATTATAAGTCAACAATAACACACATATGAGCAAAATGGGAAATATACAGAAAAGCCTCTTGTGCTACTTGACTGTGACTCTGAGAAAGATACAGATCAGCCAAGGAGACTGCAGATCATTGAAGGAATTTTCTTGAAAATGCAATTTAAACCCATCCTCTCAAATATGCAAACTATTAACATTTGTTGAAATAGAAACATGTTAGTCTGGAAGTTCTTAAAAGGTTAAAAATATGTGGAAACTAATATATAGAAGTGTACATGTTAAAAAAAAAAAGAACCTGCAACAAGAATAAATGGATATCAACAAACCACTGCTTACAGTGAGATACTGATTATAGTTAAGCTCTAATTACATACTCTAGGAATAATTTCTGGTATTCAAACTGAAACTCTAACTTTAGTTCAAAATTCCAGTGACTCAGCCCTTAAATGCTATCTACTCATGAGTAGATTCTCTGATACATTCTGGATTTCACTGCCCTACACAAATGCAGGTTGACAAGAAGAGTAAGTTTCCTCCCTGATTTCACAATGTAATGATGATTTCCAAAGAATGAATGGTGGTTTAATAAAAAAAACACTTGCATAGTTATCCTTGGATATGGCAAACAGTTTAAAAAATTGTAAAGAATACTTAAGTCTCAGAAAACAGTTATTAAACCTGTCTCTAATGTGTTACAAGAAACACTATGAGCAAAGACCTTTACAGCTGTTTTGTGGGGGTTTTTTAAATTTAGTTTGGGTTTGTGATTTTTTTCCAAATTCTTTTTTTCTGCAGAGTTGGCAGTACTGTTAAGGGCAGAACAGACAAACATTTCCCTTAGGTGTAAGTTAATAAGCCTCTCCAATCATATTCTTTATCTCAGCAATTTACTTTTTCATAAGATTGTGTATAAGAAAGTCAACCATATTTCTAAACCTTGTTTGACTCCTGGTCAGTTAAATATGAAGATTGTAAGCACAGCTACAAAAACTGTTGTGATCTCTTTGCTTACCTGGCCTGGCCTATTTAGTTGCTTTCTGTGCCCATGAAAAAAAATTTGCTTATTAAGAAACATTGAAAAATTAGAAAAAGGTATTAATTCTAAATTCATCTTGTGTGCTAAAACACAATATAATAGCTGCCGTGATGACTGTGACCACAGCATCCAGCCCATGGCCAAGGCAGGGCACATGTGAAGCAGCTATGAAGTTCCAATCCTTCCCAGGAATTCAGGATGTACAATTCAGGAGTACTGGGAGGAAACTCAGCTCATGGTAGCAGGTTGTGTCCTTTCACACCTAGCAAGAAAGATGGACCAGTGGATAGTATCTTATGAATATCTTTCTTTACATAACCGTGGGTAATATGGTCTCAGGAGCTCCTTCCTACCAAAGTGAATGGGATTCTAGGGTGAAAATAAGAATAATAGGTCAAAAGTTCCTTTGGCAAAAGGAAATTAAAAGGCATCACCTCTTCCCTCTTCTTTGTATCTCTCAAAATCTGAGTGGATTAGCAGAATTATGAGTGAATAGAGACCAGATGATTACAATTTAAGAATATGTTCTCATTTACATCTCCTTCCCTGTGCCACCACAGTCCCACACAAGCAATAGCAAAGTCAGTGGTTTAGAGTGCTTGCTCACTGTCACTGAGAGTCTGGAAGAGAGCAAAGAATGAAAAATAAATCTAGTACTTGCTGATCCAGCTAATATGAAAGTCAAGGAAATTAGCAAAGCTCCTTGAGAAATGTCACAGCATTCTACTATCAGAGGGAACCACCCTGCATTGGATTTAAAGACTAGGAGCAAAAGACTGCAAGACACCAAATTTAATCTAAATAAATAAATAAATAAAAAGTCTCAGTTTCTTTGAGCTACTTATTAAAAGAAGAATCTCTTCCTTTAGACTTGATGGATAGGGAAATATGCTGTCAACAGCAACAAGAAAGTCTCAGAAAAGTTTTTTTTTTTTTAATATGAGGTATATTCATTCAGTTGTATAAAAATTCTGAAGGTAAGCAAGTGAAAAGTAATCACATTCATGTGATTTCCAGTATGTTTGGTTTGGGCTAGAGGAAAAACACCAAAAATCAAGCTGGAATAACAAAGTGAATTTTATTCTTCATGGATAAAACACACCAATGTGCATAATGCGACCATGAGGTGGCAGAGGATGAGATCCTCATATAATGAGGAGGACATGCAGCAAACTCACTGACCAGGACTTCAGGAGAAGCAGACTTCGGCCTTTTCAAAGCTCTACTCAGTAAAGTCCAACAGGAAAGAGCCGTGGAGGGCAGGGGGCCCCAAGAATGCTGGTTGATATTCAAGGATCATTTTTTCCAAGCTCAGACACAATGCATCCTGACAACAAGGAAATCGAGCAAAAATGCCAGGGGGTCTCCATGGATGAATAAGGAACTTCTGATCAAACTCAGAGCAAAAAAAGCAGCTTTCAGAAGGTGGAAATGAGGACAGGTGGCTCAGAAGGAATACAGTGGAATTGTACAGGAAGGTAATGACAAGGTTAAGGAATCCAAGGTTCAGTTAGAATTGAGTCTGTCTGGGGATATCAAGGATACCAGGAAGGGCTTCTACAGATAAGTTGCATACACAAGAAAGATGAGAGATAATGTGTGCCCTCTCCAGAAGGAAATAGGACACCTGGCTACCAAGGACAAAGAGAAGGCTGAAGTTCTCAATGACTTCTATGTCTTCGTCTTCAATAGCAACTGCTCCAGCCACAGTGCCCAAGTTGAGAAAGGCAAATGCAGGAACTGGGAAAATGAAGGCCCTGGGCCCACTGTAGGAGGGGATCAGGTTCAAGACCATCTAAGGAACCTGAATGTCCACAAGTCCATGGGACTTGATGAGGTTCATCTGCAGGTCCTGAGGAAGCTGGCATGTGAAATTGCTAATCCACTATTCATTATTTTTGAAAATTTGTAGCAGTAAGGTGAAGTCCCTGTAGACTGAAAAAAAGGAAGTAAACTCTCCATTTTTAAAAGGAGGAAAGTGGAGGACCCAGAGAACTACTGACCAGTCAGTCTCACCTCTGCGCCAGGCAAGATAAAGGAGCAGATTCTTCTGAAAACTTTACTAAAGCATATGGAAAACATATGGCAACACCCAACATGGCTTTACAAAGGGGAAATCAAGTCTGAAAATCTGGTGACCTTCTATGACAGGGCTACAGCACTGGTGGATGGGGCAGAGCAGCTGACATGGTCTCCCTGGACTTACACCAAGTATTTGATGCTGTCCTGCATGATATCCTTGTCTCCAAGTTGGAGAGACGTGGATTTGGTGGATGAAGAATTGGCTGGATGGCTGCATGCAGAGAGCTATGGCCCCTGGTTCATTGTCGACATGGAGATTGGTGATGAGTTGTGTCCTTCAGGGGTTGGCACTGAGAGCAATACTGTAGGACTGAGCACATCCTCAGAGTTTGTCAACACCAGACTCTGTGGTGTCTACTTACTCTGTCTCTCTGTCACTTTCGTTGTCTCCCCACAACGGCCCTTTTCCTATTTCTTTCTATCTCTCTCCCTCACATTTACTGTTAGATAAAATCCGTACTATTGATTTCAGCATATGGTCTTGTTTGCACCTTAATTCAGGCAGAGGCATCTCTCTAATAATTTTACTAACTGTATCTTAACATCATCAAGACAAACAAAATTGTCAGTGTTATTGCTAATTCTCCTACCATAAACTCTTATTGTATGTATTAGAATAATAGAAAAACTTTGATTCTGTTTCAGATTGCAGCTAAAAATTCAGTTTGCCAATCCATAAAACTGCATATTTTATTAAGTATTCCTGGCAGTAGTTCAATGCTTTAGAGTGAGTAGGTATTATGGTCAGTTTTCAAGAGTGATGGGGGGTGCATAAATTTCACACATCTTGATCATAGGCAAGTCATCAGATGGGTTAATTTCATTATTTATAATTCTACTTTAAAATAATATGTAATCCTGATCACCAGAGGTCTTTTGCTTCCTGAAATTAGGCTACGTTCTTGCTGATGTCCATCAACAGTTTTAAAGAATTAAAGTATGTTGTAAACTCTCTTAATGGCACTTGTGAGCCACATCTTTTGTGATGCAATGAAGGTGCAGAACATATCTTCAAACATAAACAATTGCTACACTTTTTTTTTTTCCTTTATAGTTCTGTTGGCTTTGGATATAAGAATAAACTTTGCTTTCAGCAAAGTCCCACAGGCATGATTATTACAGGATTTACTGCCTCATATGAATCACTGAAACAGCACTTAAGCAGAAAGTCTGAAATGAAAATTGTAGTATAAATAATACAACTGCTGGATATTAAATCCCAGTTGAGGATTTTGAGAAGTTGTGTTTCGTTGTTTGGTTAGGGTTGTTTTTCTTGTTTGTTTGTTCTTGTTTGGTTGTTTTAGTTAACCTCAAGAAATGTAAATGAGCAACTGACACAATATAATGAGACAATCAGTCTCTACAATTAGAATCTGAAGCTGCAAAACCCAAGAATCAAGGAATTATTTTTCATAATCACAGGGCAGATCAATTGAATTTGGTCTAATTTTTCAGCATAGGTTTGACTGAAATCTGCAATTTAAATCTGCACGTAAGATGTGCCTGATCTGATATCTGATTTGTGGGCAATAAGAAAGTAAGTCATAAAATGATAACTATTTTGGCATTCAAGTTTCAGAAAGAAATTATAAATACAAGCTATGGAAAAGGCATCATCAGAAGGAAGAAAGTGGGGAAAATGTCACAAAATCCAAAAGAAGAGCTTACATTTTTCAACACTTAATTTTGGAGTGTACATAAACTTCAGATTGAATACTGATATTAATCAGAAAAGTTTTTGATGGCCTGAATTGCAGACTCACTACATTCCCAGCCCCCTTCCTCCCCAAATCCTGGCATGAACTACAGGAAAAACACCACAGAAGAGAGCTGTCTGTAAATTAATGTGTATTGATTATTTGCTTAATCCAAGATATATGCTCAAGGTCAGATGCAGCTCATATACATTGACAATTTCACTGGATAAATGCCTCTTAAGCCATATTAGATTTCAGTAGCATTAGGAAGAGTTTATGAATTCTCTATTTTTGCCCTTTTTAGTGAGATCATTTTTTGAGTAAACTACTACAGAATATGAATCATACTGATAGAATGGAGCAAGTCAATTATTTCCATTTCTGCTGGCATGTGTTGTTAGCCAGTCATTAGCATATCATTTAAGTATGCTGAGATCTGCTGACATGATTGGAAGCTCTGTGTTGTTTCTGTGAGCCAGCTACTCCCTGTGTTGGAGATTATTTTCACTACTTCTTTTTTTGCTTTATTTTCATTTTTGAAACTTGCCACTTCAGCTATTTGGTGTAAGCAAGCACAGAGGGAAATTACTGTTGGTTTTTCAAGCACACAACACACTTACTTGCAAGATTAAGTACTTGATTATCCAACAATGTTAACATTAGATGTTTTACTCAGCAAATTACTGCGTTCTGGTACCTGACAGTAATGACTGCCTATATTTTCCTTATTTTTCAGATAATGCACAACTCTAATTATGGCAATGATAATGTGTACCCAGTATTCTCTCAGATACAACATGAAAAAACATACTGAATGCCAAAAAAAGAACTTACCTGACCGCCCATCCCGCTGGAAATCCACGTGGTACCATTCACCATCATTCACCTTCTTCTGCAAGGCTTTTATTTTTATAGTACCTGATCCCATGTCCAGCAGTAGGTAGAGGTGGCCATCAAGCATCTCAATGGCAAAAAAATCAACCTTCACCATCTGTGGATGCTTGGCATCTTTTTGGTGCCTTGGTTTTCCATGACTGAAAAGAATCAGGCCATTTGGCTCAGTTGTACGAAAGTCAAATGATATTGAGCCTGTTTTCTTGGCATTCCACTTTGGCAGAGAGATGAAAGACTCTGGTGTTTCAAATGTGATTGGATCTAAGGTTGCAACATTCTCACATTTAAATGCTACAACCCCATGAATCTTCATTTTAGGATCCCCTTGCTTGGCAAGTCGAGATAACTCCAACCTGACATCGTTATTTTTATATACAACCTGCAAGCAAAGCAGAGAAGTTGCTCAGAGAAACCTGACCATTTTAACCAAACAGATAAAACCCTGAACAGATACATTGTCTAAAAGATAATAATGATGATATATGAACATGATAATTTACATACAAACAAAATTAAATAATTATTTTTGTTGACTAATGATTTAATAATTGTTTTCATTAAACCAAAGTAGCTCTAAAAATATCCCTGGAGTTAATTCTAACAATCTAAAAGAATCTACACATAATTTATACTAAGAGTTGCAAATTAGCTTGTGTGGCCTTGATTACTTAAAAGCCTACTTTGCACAGCCATTCTGCTATGATAGAGAAGTATTAGATTTCTTTTTCCTCTAAACCTTTTGTCACAATCCTAATTCTTCTGTTCATGTACAAAAAATGTTCCAAGGTCAGACACTTCATAATTTAACATCTTTTCAGTTTGTCCTTGTGGTTGAGGAATAGTGGCATTCATGGTATTCATGAAGCTGTATAAGATAGGCAAACCAGTATCATACAGATCAAAACAGACAAACTCAGGAAAATCTTTGAGCCCATTCAATTGGATGAAAAAAATCCCCAACTTACATGTTTTTCCCTGCCTGAAGACTTTTCTGATAAAAATGAAAGACAATATTATTTTTAAAATCAGTTGACCTCTGCAGCAAATATTCTTGCCTCAAATCACATTTTAACTTGGTCTGGAGAAGCCTGTCATGATATAACCACTTGTCAGAGTTCTAATCTTTACTGAAATTTTCTCAAATTGGTGCTTTTTCTGAGTTATCCAGAATACAGGAGCTGTTGAAATGAAGCTCCCCAGTACCAAAGGCAAGCACAAGTATTCTATCAATACTTTTAATTGTTCAAGAAATTATATACTCAAGCTAAAATCCCAGTGAAGGTCTGGATATGAACCCACAGGGACAGAAGCTAAAATTTTCATCTCTGTTTCTAAGGTTAAGCCCTACATTAAAAAGCAATTTGGAGAAAAAGCAAAAGCTCAGCAAAACCAAGCACTTTGTGCTGAGGTTTGTTCATTTACAGATCTGTACAATTCAGGACTAGATCACATCTGGCCCTGATCCAATACTCCAACTATTCAGTGTATTTTGGAGATTTTCAGGGGACCAATTACTGGCTTAGACTTTACATCCCTATTAGGGGCTAGAAAGTGCTTACTGAACACTTAGGGTAGAGCTTCTGGATTAATTTCCTCTGAAACACAGTTTGAACACACATGAAACCCACTCTGACACTCAGTAAAGGGAAGACACATGAGATGAACTGCAGAACTGTCAGAAATCAAAGAACTGACATACACACAATCTAAGATGACATACCCCATAAATGATAGTTACTATTGAAAAATGGTGTTTAAAGATAACAGAAAAGGAAATGATTGACAGACTGACAATTCTTTTTCAGTAAGAATTCTGTTCATTCAAATTATATAATTACCCACAATGCAAATTTCATCATAAGATGTGGCAGAATTATTCTACATTAAAATGTATCCTAAAAGCTAATAAAATTAGCCTCTTTATTTTATTTCAGAGTTGAGTACAAGTAATGCTGTTCCCATTGGAGCTGTGTCTCTAAATACAACAAATAAGCCTCAGTGTGGATTGCTGACAGCAGAAATGATACTCTGGCACAGAGATGCAGAGTGTTCAACAGGAGACCTCAGAAGTGAATAGAATTGGATTAAATTGTAATATTAGATAGTAAGGATCCATACTTGCACAGGATCCACATTTCCATTTATCAAATACATCCATAATACCTGAGATATCACAGGTTGTGCAAAGTACTTTGGAACTGGAGAATAAGCACATGCAACTGACCTCCTTTTGGGGTTGCTTTCTGTCTGTAGAGTGACTGGGAGGTTACTTAGAGATACCTGGTCTCATGAAACATTGACCACTTCCTATGGCAAAAGGGATCTTGCATAGCTCCCACTCCATTTGAGAAAGTTACAGGGGGCAACCTTTCTATGTTAGACTGAAAAGTATTAAACAGCAGCCAAAGGATGCAATAAATTAAAAAGGAACTAACGGGCTCTTATTAGAAATAAATCACACTTGCTGACAATGAAATTAAATAATGCAACAAAGAATTTGTGAAAATCTTCTTTAATTGCCTGCTGAACAATGGCAGGTTCCAGGACAAGTCAAATAAATGTACAAAGAGAAGTTATTGTTTATGGACAAATCAAACTGTCTGATATTAATAAAAGCTTGTTGACTGAATATTACAATTAGGAATTAGTAGCTATGTTAAAAAAACTGAGCAGACTAAAGGAAAGCTAGGTTTTCTTGATGTCTAAACCAGCTTTCTACAATTTGAAGCAATTTGCCAAAGCAGAAACAAGAGTTTTTAATAAATATGGTTCAAGAACCTAATGAACAAATTGAAATAGTTTTCTTAATAACTTGTCACCAGCTCTTTAATTACCTTGATATATAATGTATGAGAGACAAGTTGCCAGAACACTTTAATAAGAGCGGCAAATATTGTCAATTTTATGCCACCAATATTAAAATATTCTTGGAAACCCTAAATATTGCACATGACAATTTCTTGCTTCCATATTTCACTACTGAAACTTCATAGCTACTGAGAAGAAAATGACTGCATCCTATTACATACATGATGTAGAAACTGAATAAAGCCTATATCTAAGTTTTAGAGTGTTTATGTTCTAAGTTTTAGAATGCTTGCCTTCTTTTAATCTTTTTAAATGGAAAATTTGGGACTGAATTATCATGAATAACTAGTAATAAAACAGGAATATATGGACCATAACTGAAAAGAACTGTAAACAGCTTGCATTTGGGACCCTGTTTCCTGGTGCTATGCTGAGATTCTTACCCTCTCCCTATCCATGAAAAATGTACTCAGCCATCAGTGGAGCACACCAAAAAGGAGAAAAGCAGTATTTTCATGGAATGTAGTCGTCATTAAATTTTGGGAAAACCACTGAACAATAAGGAATAATCCTGAGACTAATATCTGCTTTATAACTCATGAAGGTATATGCTCTAGAAACAACAGCCTCCAGGGTACAAATAACTTACTGATTTATCCATTGATTTTTCCTTTTAATTTTTTTTTTTTTTTTTTTTTTTTTTTTTTTTTTTTTTTTTTTTTTTGCTTCTGGGTACATAAGAGCAAACAGGTTTTTAATAGGGCTTATATTATCTACTATTTCCATCTATGTGGCACAGCATAGTACTAACTAATTCTTTAGTACTAACTCAGCACATTCTCCCTCCGTTAGAGACATGGATCTACAGTTAGTTAAGTGAAGGGAATTTGCAGTGGATACATATTTGAGTCACATTCTCCTTTACTCCCACACAACCTGGTACTCAGTATCCTTGTTTTCCTGGCATCCATTGGGTTGGTCCTGGTAATTTGCTTGCTCTTGCATTCACTTTCATACCTGAGCAACAACCTAAGTTTTCTGCATGTGAAACTGCCAGTCTCCAGGGAATATATCATGCTATTAAGAGCACCTTGAATTTGTCTTGTATTCACTGTATTCTTTCCTCTTAATATCAAGTAAGTTTCAAGACCTTAGTCTTTGAAATATATAATTACCTCATTCTTGGAAACTGCAAAAGGTCACCTAAACTCCCAAGAAAAATGGAGCAGTTAGCAATTCCTCACATAAAATGTAACCAAGCTATCCAAAGGAAGGAATACATTTACTTTCTAGGAGACAGGGCAGAACTACATATTTTACAATCATGGTACAAGCTTCCTTTTTTCCACCTAGGCCCAACCCCATGCTGAGTAACTTGCAACATTACAGTACTGTGTCTGAACAAATAAGTCCAGCTCTGAGACAGCCATTATTAATTTAGGCTCAACACTCTCTTTAATGTGGTCTGTGATCATCTTGGAGCACAACCTAAATTAATTCATGCTTCTCAGAGATGTATCATGTATATGTTCTTTTGCAAGTCAGGGCCCTAGTGTGCCACGAACCCCAGAAATGTATCAGGAATTCACTACAGATCTTGAGCAGGTACTTTCAACAACAAAATCTATAGCAGAACAGCCAATGAGAACACATTATTAAACCAGCAATTTATAAATCTATGAACGACCTTGAGAAAAGGTGAAGGAAAAAAGAAGGAATTAATGGTAGGAATGTATCCTAAATCCATAACAGTTTAATTACAAAATTTAAAAGTCAAGAAAATTTAATAAATAAAAAACTAAAGAGAACTCTATAATTTCTTTCTACTGACACCATCCCATGAAATTTAAAACCATGCAAGGTGTCAAAGAATCCAGATTGCAATACTATTTTCAATTCAAAGTGCAGCCCCTTACGCATCAAACATTTTGATTGAAGAAAGTGCATTACCCTTAAATATTTCAGAATTCTGACCAACTCTGCAAGCAATAGCTTCTCGATCACTATGATTAAAATCCTTTAAATTACTATGAAACATTTATTTCAAATTACTTTACATTATTAAAACCAAAGATGATCCTCAAGGATCATCTGATTTGCAGCATCTAGGTTTCCTTGAGAATCAAAGAGAAGCCAGATGTTCAGAGCACCTACCATTATGACCTTGTGTACTCACTTAACAGGGAAGTGAGGTAAAATACTTTTCTAAATGCAATTTGAATGAATGGATGAACCCAGTATTAGAAACTGTTAAAAATTGGATCATATAAATCTTTATGTTACCGTAAAGCAGTATTTTCATATTTCCATGAAACCTGGATCACCTAGTGCAAACAATCACAGTTAATTCTCTAAAATGGAGATTAGTATCACCCAAAATGGCTCAGGTAGGTGATGCCAACCCACAGGTTTACACTGTACAGTGGAATCAGCAGGAGGGACTTGCTGATGTCAGAAACTGTAATAATGGGACTCACAGTAAGGGAACCCTGAGGCCATTTTATCAGCTTGCTTTAACAGTCACCAGAAATTCCATGCTCACTGAGAACTACCTGGTGCATATAGCATCACATTCCCAGAAATCCAACTTATCATGCATTTTTTTAAGTACTTGCTGTATGGTTTTGAATCTATGAATTAATTAATTAATGTCAGTTTCTCACAGAAGGCTTGTAATTTTGCTAATATGCCTCCATGCATTTTCCAGCTCCAAAATGAATATATTGAGGAACAATAAACTACAGACTATCTACAGAAAACTTAAGGAGCCACAGTTCAAATGTTCGCAACAGAGTGCATTTTTGAACACAATGTGAAAGAACACAACATGAATGACAACAGCTAGGTCTCTAGGATTGCTCAACATCATGAACCAGCTTTGTTTTCTGAACATAGAGAGGAAAATAAGAGGTATATTGAAAGCTTCCAGGGAACAACTTATTCATTCTCAAGTGAAATGATTTTCATTTCCCAGGGGCCGATATGTGTGCAGGTGTGGTGGTGATGGTAGCGTGGGGCATTTAGAAAGGGGATCATTTTGAGCACCAAAACAAAACCCAAACGTCTCTAGAGTCATACTAAGAGGGAGGTAAGCCTAGGGACTACAGGGCAGGGTTCCATGTGGTCACTTTCTCCGTCATCACTTTCCCAACGCAGAAGGTGATGATGGGGATAGTGACGACACGGAAAGTGACGTCAGAGAAACTCTTTCTAAGGAAGATGACAAAAGGAATATGATATAGTTCTGATTTTCTACTATGCACCTACAGAGTACAGAGCACATAGATCATTCACATAGAAAAAGAAAATGCATCCAATCTGGACAAAAGCTACACAAAATAAAAGCTGAACTTGAACAACCCTTGTCTCAGGGTGAACAAAAATTATATCAACCCATGCCCTGATAATACACTTGGCAAGTGCTTTTATGCTACACTAAATGGCTAATGAAAGCCAAAAGTTTGTGATATTTATTGTTCCTGTAACTAAGCAATATGAATATTTTATGCACTCCTCTTTTTCAATATTACAGGATATATTGCACATCAGGCATTTTGAAAACTTCTGTTTACACAACACAGACATACTTAATGCGCACAAATTTATGCTCTATTTAAATTGCTAATTATCATATCCCTGTGAATTCTAGGAAGGAAAATGGGTACCAAAACAAAGCTAAAATTATCATAACGAAAGGCAATTTCATTATGAATTCAACAGAATACCTGAAGGCCCATTGTAAATTATCTGAAAACCATCACTCTTCGAACCCCAAAATATGATACAAAAAGAATGGAAGGGGAAAAGAAACATCAGACCAGACCCAAAAAACACAACCCAAAAAAAACCTCAGAAGAACAAATAACTCACAATTTGATACAGAGACAACACTTTAATTACTCTAAGGCAATAAACAAGTTGATGGATATGTATAGCTTTAGAGACACAACCAGAACTGACAGAAACAAAGTTATAGGTATATTGTAAGTGTGAATTCACTGTGCAGTACTGGGAAAGTCACCTCAGTTTAATGCACGTCACCTATTTGCAAAATTAATACAGTCATGCTAGCTGATCTTCCAGGCAAACTAGTCTCTTCTGCTGGAGTTTTGAATGTGAGTCCCAGAACTGTTTGTTTCCTTTCCCTCCTACTTCGACTGCCTGAATAGAGACATTTAAAGGGGATGCCAGAAAAATGCCTTTTTATGTTCTGAGTTACTCGAATATCATTTAACATGATATATTGGCAGAACTTAGGAAAAAAAAAAATCAACTTTTTTTCCTAACAATCTTGATAACGGGATTGTCATGTTTTTCACCCTGCTGCAGACACAAGTCTTTTGAAGGTCTTTTTCCCCCTCTTCAATAGACTATTTTGTTATTCTTTGTATGTCCTGCTGTCTGCTGCCAGACTGCTAAATGTTTCTGACTGTGGTTGCTATGCTTTCCTTTTAAAGAAATGGGTTCAAGTTTCCTTTCCTTTTCTTTTTTTTTTTCCCCTCCACTTCCCATGGCAGAGACTCATAGAAATTTCTTGGCAACAGCTAAATCACAGAGTTTAGGAACAAGTTGGTTCCACAGAAGCTCTCTTGGCTTCCAAGGAAAAATAAAGCCTTTATTGGGACGTAAGTCATGAAACAAAAACAAGACAAACAAGAATCACCAAAAGGAAAACAAAATGTATTATCTGAGGCAAAAGCAGCTTTGCATTACAATTTTTACATTGTAAAAAATCTAAGAAAGAAAACAAATTATATGCTATCTCCAATCACTGTTTGGGAAAGGGCTACATGAGACCCAGTAGTTGTGCTGAATTTCAGCTTTTCCTTCTTTCTTTCACAGTGCAGCAAGAGTTACCAAAGACTAATTCTGCAGCAAAGTCAGAAATGTGTTTTTTCCTCTTTCTTCATTAACCCTTCCTACCCAAGATAAAGCCAAAGAACACTTTAAAGACTACTAGAAAGAAGTACTGTAAAGCAGAACACAATTATTGTGTTCTGTAGGGTTCAACACTGTAGGGTGAAAAAAAGAAATCTTTAACATAATATTCATTATATGCTAGATTTTTTCCTATCTTTAACATTTAAAGACTTAAATTCAAGGCCAGAAAACACAAAAGCAAATCATGAAAAAAAGAAAAGATAATAAAAATGCAAAATTAATGTCCTAAGAAACATCTCAAGTGCATCTGAAGGCAATGTGACAGATGTACTTAAAAACTGTGTTACCTTTCATTAGGGTAGGAGTCATAACAGTTAAAAATTGAAGTTGTCACAAAAAGAGAAAAAAGAATTAATCTCAAAAATGAAAAAAATAAAATGAGCCCTACACATCCAAGTTTGGGAGGTCAGGGATCTGAAGACAAACTAACAAAAACTTGTTAAAAAAAAAATCTCTTTCCAACATACCTAACCCTGAACATCTTAAACATTTGAATAAATAATTTTTCCATATTAGACATGATTGAAAACATACAAAAAGAACTGTGGGCTTCAATTAAATGCAGAATGTCAATTCTGCATATCCTTTGGTGAAATGAGGGAGGTTTATTCCACCCCTCACTAGCTTTCCTTCCTTCCCTCAGCCTGTTCTGTAAGTTTATTAGTAGCTGTCAACTTATGGCTCTTAATTTAGTATTTTTCCAGAATAATAAACACTCAACTGGCTTTTTCTCCCCCTTTTCTCTCACCTGTGTGAGTTACTCCTGCCTCTAGCTGAATAGCTGGCTCTTGGCTGTGGGTGCTTTCAGCTGCTTTCTGGTTTGGACTCTTCTCCATTTCCCAATTCCTGGTTTGAAAGAACTTTCTGTTCCACTGAGGGGAAAATGGCCCTCGGATCCTAGGCTGAAAGGCCATGCCTATTGTATGAACTTTTGGCTAACTTTCATACAGATACCTCATTCCTTTTCAGCTCTGTTGGCTTGCTATCAGTTCGGTGAAGTTTGCTACTTGTTGACAAGCTGTAGAAACTTTCCTTCTCCCATTCTGAGAGCCAGCACAGTTCCCACTTAGCTTGACAGCTTTCTGATTTTTCTGTGATATTAATATAGTGATAATTGATGCACCTGATAGCTAAATTTGGCTCTACCATATTAGGTAAACAGTTTAAAAATAAAAACGAAAATCAAATCCCCACTCATAACTACACTGTTAACTTTCCTTTCACTGGTGGAGTGATGGGCGTGTTCCTGGAAGACATCCTGGAAAATTCTCCCTACATTCACCTGCAATTTGTTTTGTACCCTTGTAATCCTTTTAATTGTATCCTTTTAGCTTTCCAGTACTGCAACATGAGTAACTCTTTGCATCAGTGTTTTGAAACAATCTTTGCCTTCTCAATACCTATGACAATTGGAAAATACGTTTTCTGTAGTACTTTTGCATTCAAGGTTATGACTATATTTGCAACACAAAGTATCAAGCTGCCACATGTTATTCGGAGGCAGCTTTTCCTTCACCATTTTTCAGTGACAGAACGGTACAGGCTCGAGGCTGCTGCCAGTGCATTCCTCTGCACTCTGTTCTATGCTCACATTCCTTTTCTAAACAACCCATATTTTCTGAAATGACAAATGAAGAAACAGTGCTCATGCAGAGCAGCAAGAGGAAAAGCAGGGCTCTTCCAATCTCAAACACTTCTCTGTATAGTCCATGTGTGTGACTACAAGTATATATAAATTATCAAGAAAATAATTAATTCATAGGATATTTCTAAAGCATCTCTTTTATATTTAAAGGCATCTTTAACTACAGTCTACCTACAGGCCAGCTTTAGGTTAATAAATTTTCTTGAGATTATAGCTGTCCTCCAAAATAAACTGTCTGAGCTAATCCAAATTAATTATCACTATAATGATAAGGAAGAGGGATGTATTATTTTGTTGTCAAGACATGCCATCACATTGCAGTGAAGGAACCAGAGCAGCCTTAAGTATGGTTTTTGAAGGGTCTGATTCTGCTGGGTGACCTCCAAGCCTAAGACTTTGGTGTCAGCTTAGTGATAAAGGAATGTCAGAAAATACAATTTACATTTGGTTTGGTACTGAGAGGTCCTCACTCTCAAACAAATCAATTCTTTTGACAGATAATCAGAATAAAACCCATATAATACTACAGCAGTGTTTGTCTAATAACATTCAAGAAGAGCAGCTTGCCATATAAAATGAGCTGCCAACAAGTACCTTTACACAAGATATTACTGCTTATTGCACTTTAACACACATGCAAGTTTTTAAAAGTATATTGTTCTGTGAAATATTTTTGATTGTGTAAGCGGGTCTGTCACAATAAATACACCTCACAGTGCTTTGGGGTTTTATAAGTAGCTGTGAAGAGAACTAATTCAGGGTAAAGGATAGACAGCGCAATTAAGCATTTCTCACTTCCCTATGTCATTTGGAACATCGAGTGTCTCAACAATGTTCTGACATTTGTTTTCACTGTTAGATGTTTTTGATTTTTTTTCATTTCAAATAAAAACTTTACCTTGAAGTTACTTTAAATATAAAGCCTATTTTGAAATGTTTTGAAATACCACTTCAGAAAAGTGGGAAGAAAACAGACTTCTCCTTGGACAAAAGTGTCAGGCAAAAATTATTTTGTCTTTTTAATAAAATACCCCCTTGGGACTCGATATGACACACTGAATTATACATACATTAAACAAAATCATAAAGGGTATACATGAAACCCAAAGAAAGAATTCAGGCACATCTATGTTAGTAAATATTGCTTGGTTCCTCTCAGTACAAGTCCATTCCACAAAACACTATGAGATTATGCAAAGAGTTGTAGCATTCATTTTCTTTGGAAAAGCTTGACAAAATTACTTTCAAGATTCTGCTCTCTGTAATGGGGCCCTAGTTCCACTGAAGCCACTGTGTACTGGTTCAAGATTTTGCAGAAACCTACTCGTGAAAGCTCATTCAGAATTATTTAGCAAGCAGCTGATGATGCCTAATAAAAACTTTAGTTCAGGAATAAAACTCAGTGTGGTGCAAGCCTCATGATTACCATATACACAAAGAAGAAAATAACTTGCCTTTAAACAGAAAATAAATTAAGAATAGTTTCATTCTGACTGAAAAATACATTTGAATACAATGTTTAGTAAGCACAAAAAAAAATACTGTGGAAAAAATACCTACATAAGGTGTTAATCCTAATATAAACCAATAAATAATACCAAGGCATGCGACTAAATCTTACTGTGTGTACCTGTGTGATGTCAGCCGAACCGGAGAGGGCTCACTCTATCTGCTTGGACTACAGTCAGACCCATGCTATCATCCAGTCTTTAGAAGTGTTTGACTTTCAAACAGGTGCTTCATGGAGATGAAAAATACCAAATGGCTGCCAGGGGGCATATTGCTTTCAGAAATCATAATGTTATTAATTTGGTTTTGTGAAACCTGGCCCCTAGCTGAGTATGGCAATACATTTTCAAAAAAAACCTTGGGAACCTAAATTCCTAGCAGGCTCTGATATTAATAATGTGGCTCAATAGATACAGTGGTCTTGTGGCATGATATTTGCTATAATTCAAGTTATTTCTAAATCTGTCTCACAGGAGTGACAAACTTGACAAGTCCCATGATTTCTAACAACTTCCTCTAAGCCTATACAAAAAGAGAGGTTGGCATACTGATTAATGTGATTTATTTCAACTTGGAATATCTGCTTTTATCCACTGCTTAGCTAAGTTTGACATCTACATTTACATAACTACATTGGAGATTGCAAAACACTAACTTTTCCAACTGCATCATTGGCACAATGAATTGCACCATAGATTGCTATCCCCAAACTGGGACAAATTTCCAAAACTTCTTAATGTACCCAATGGTTTATATTTTTTTCTTTCTTTGGCCAGAGGGGGGAAAAATCTCACCCAACCAACCAATAAAAACTCCACAAAAATATGCTTCTACTCATCTCTCTTACTTTTATTTAGCTGAAATAATACTCATCGGAGGTTTTATTACCAGCTTGATTGTATCAGCATTCCACTCTTGAAATTGATACTAATGGTATCCCTAAACACAGACACAAAAGAAGTATTTCTGCAAAAATTTAAGGTGTCAGATGTGCTGGTCATTTTGTTTGCACATTCACAGTTGAGCCAAAATACTGAGGCTTTTAAACACCTAAGTCACATCACTGAATTTTTAATTTATTTTGTAGTTCTCTTCCTAGTTATGACCTTATAATTTGCAAGTTTGAAGATATCTGAGCTGTACATGTAACCAAAAAAATAACAAATTTGTACAAGCTACAATTCTCAGTTAGTATTTATATAATTGGCTTAACTGGTTGTAACAGGTTTAAATTTTTTTAACATCCATTTTGATAGTTTCCCAACATGTTAAATGTATGTTAAATATGTTTTGTGAAAAATTGCCAGAAATATCAATCTAGCCTTCACCTAAACATATTGAAACAATTGTAAAAAAGTTTAAAAATTACTGTATTTTTAGTTTGACAATTAGATGATACTGAGATTAGCTCAATAGGCACATATAGATGTTTATATTTCTACAAATCTCATTCATTAAAATGTTTTAAAGCATATATTTAATCTTTAGTGTCTGTTATAGTAAGTAAAGGAGTAATCCTTGTCTCATTATTGCTTTCAAGCTGTCCAGTTAAAACTTGAAAAATATACACCATCTAAATGGCAAAAAAAGCATCTCAGTCCTCAGTAGGTTTTACACATATGAAATTGTTTAGAATAAGTCTTGGAAAGAGAACATTTGTTTTGTGGAGTCTTTCTTTTTCCTCTCCAACAGTTCAGATGTTAAAAAAAAAAAAAATCCCCAAACCTAACAAAACAAACATAAATATTAAAATAAGTCTTTTATTTGGAATTATCACAGACTATGCTGAGTTGGAACGGACACACCAGGATCATGGAATCAACTCCTGACCCCAGAACACCCCAAGAATCACCCATGTGCCTGAGTGCGTTGTCCAAATGCTTCTTGAGTTCTGTCAGGCTGGTGCTGTGACCACTGCCCTGGCGAGCCTAGCCTGTTCCAGCACCCAGCCACCCTCTGGATGAAAAACGTTTTCCTGATATCCAACCTAAACCTCCTCTGACTCCATTTCATGCCATTTCCTCATAGTCAGTTACATTTGCAAGTGTCCCTGAAAGCAGAGTCTCAGCTGAAAAAGCACAGAACAAATCTGTCAACTCCTGACAAATTTGACAGATTTTCGTCAACACAAACAAGTATCATAATAGCAGTTGTAAATTAGCATATCTTGTGAGCATAGGTTGGAAGCACCTGGAAGCTGACACCTAGGTGTTCATGCTAGCCAATTTTACCAACAAATTCTGGATTCTGATGAGGCATTTCAGTGATATGTTCTCACAGAACTTTATGATCTTACCTGTATAATACATCATCAAATAGCTGCTGCTAATATAATGTATTCCTAGTTGATGTGTAAGAAATGGCGGGAACATAGTCCACTTACTTTCTACAATTTTAGATTAAATGATCTTAAAAATGTTAGTATTTACAGTAAGGGAAAGAGAATCTTGACTAAAGTAGTAGAGAATGTGGGCAAAAAGCATCTAAACAACATCACTCTCAAACAAGGTTTGTAGCCTTACAATGTCCAGGAAAACAGCATTTTGAGAATTTATGTTTTATGATTCTGGAAGAACAAGACTCATCAAAATCTTCCTGCCAGCTTCTGGGTACTTTTGTCAGTTTATTGGCTGGCTCTTGAAATCCAATCTGCATTTTGCAATCTTTTTAATTTGCCTTATCTCATACAGAGCAAAATATTCAATTTTTCCCCCCCAAATATAGTGACAGATGAAATACAGAGAAGTATTTTCTTTTTGAACATTTTTGTGAAACAGCTTTTCCTGTATCTTGCATATTTCCATTTTAATCCTGATGTTGCTGAGTTGTGCTGAATATTTAATTTATGCTAACCTGTCACTTATTCCTTTCCTCCCCATCTATATAGGTATGAATATTTATGAACAAAGCAGTGGCTGACCTGCACCTTGTATCATCTGAAAAACATATGCACACTGGGCAAACGGAACGAGAAGTAGGAAGACTAAAATTTCTTTTTCCATCTTTGGAACACAAAACAAGCCCTCTCCATAAGAATTGCATGAATGAAAAGGAACACGTTGTTCCTTAGGGTAATTATTTTAAACAGCCCTATCTAGAGGCTCAAGAAACTCAGTCATTTCCAAGCTCTGGCATGGGCAGAGTAATAAGAAGAGGGGGGGAAAAGGGCATGGAAACAAATAGGCATGACATGATTGACCAGTGATGTTGCTCAAGTCCACATCAAGCGACCAAAAGCCCTCCATGAGCACTTTTAATTTCTTCCTCTTAGATATTTCTTGAAAGTGGAGAGGGATAATATATAACTGATAATACCCATCAATACACATCACTTCCAGCCTCCACAGCAGGAGGCCTACATTGAAAGTTTGTGAACACCAAGGGCTATTCAGTATCAAATGGGTGTCCTTCCCTCCGGTGTTGCAAAGGGAAAATATTCAGAACTTCACATGCATTGAAGAGAAATTCATTGTTGAAGTGCTTGAAAAGCTCCCTGTGATGACCCATTTCTCTGGGCCCTACATTCCCCATTCTCCATTGATTTCGCCCAGCTTGTGCTTATGCAAAGGATCCAGAAGTCCTTGAAGAAATACAGTCAGAATTTGGGAGACAAAGTGCTCTTTCTGAAGGTCACGTCCTTTAAGGAAGTCAACTCCTAACACCTTCTATGTTCATTTCCTTTGTATCCTTCAAGTTATACACTTTTAAGACAATATTAGTACCCAGAACACTTACAGATTTCAGAATGTAGGAAGAGAAATGCTAGGAATAAAGGAAGAAACTCAGGTCACAGTGAAATCACTTCATTGGGTCTGTAAACTTCCAGAACTCCCTCCTCACACACTCCCTGTGCCAGAACACAAACATCCTACATCTTTCACACTTCCCTATTTCCTCCTCTTCTTTAAAACATTTTATTTCACAAAAGTGTAATGAATAATGTATATAAAATACTGTTATGGGATATTGATTTACTAAGTCTGTGATGAACAGAAACTCACTATGATCCACTGAGTAGGGTAAGTGGGAAATGTTATAGAACTACTATCAAGGAGAAAAAATCCATAACAAATCTCTAAATGATTCACAGAAATTACTTGTAGCAAATCTATTAAGTCCTCCAGCACAGCTCTCCAAGAACAGCATGTTTCCCTGCAGAATAGCTTTAGCTTCTTTATGCAATCTACTCTGAAGTATCTCAGTGAAGACTGATACAGGGCTTTTACCAATACCTTTGGGAAAGTGCTCCACTACATAATCTATTCTCACTGTCAGTCATTTCTTCCTAATACTCATCCAATCTAAATTTTCACTTTAGTAATCCCATTGCATTACTCCCCTTGTGCTTCCATGCTTTAGCATTTATACTCTTCAAATATTTATAGTTATTGTTAAGAAAAAAACCCAGACCTTTTCCCTCAGCATATCAATTTCTGTGCCTGAATGCTGTTGGTCTTCCTTGTAGCACTGTATTGCTTTACACATTCCCAATAACTGTCAGAGGAATTAATATTTGCTGTTGCTGGAAAAAAAAAACATCCCAGAAAACTCCTTTCTCCATCACAGACTTTTCTGTGAAAAAATGTTCACTGCTGTTACATCATCAAAAAAAAAATTATGGAACCAAGTATTCCAATTAAGGAAGGCAGGCAGCTAAGTATTTTACAGAGGAAAAACCCCAACCCTCATATATAATTATTTTGGATACCTGGTCCTAACCACAAATTATTATTAATAAACTCACTGTATTAACAAAACACAATTGATAATCAAAATACCTTGGATGACCGGTAATCTTTCCATTCTCATTTCAACTGTTTCAGAACACAGGCTTTAGAAAGGCAAATTATCTTTGTTTCCCTCCCTGTCCTTTCTTCATAAGTGCCTCTTCACTGCATTACAGGCCTGAACTCAGAAAAATATATCCTGCTCCTTTAAAACATCAGAGACCATTGTCTGTAATGATACAGTTACTTCACAAACTTAAATGTCTTTACGATAATCAGTGTTTTCCCCTAGACTTTCTCCAATTTGCTTTAAATAGAAAGTTCAGGTTGGAAGGGATCTCAGAAGATCAGAAAAGGGAGCCTGAGATTACCTAGTACCCTGTTCAATGGCATCATGGAAACTTCCGGCAGTGGGGACTCCACCATGTTCCTGGGGAGGTTGTTCCAGTGACTGATCTCATTTTAGCAAGTTTACTCCTTATGTCCAAATAAAGTTTGCACCTGTTGCTCCTTGTCTTCTCCATGTTGGTCTTTGTGCAAAAAGAGCCTCAGTCCTGTTTGTAGGCGCCCTTTAAGTGCTAGAACACTGTGATGAGGTTCCCCCGAGTCTTCTTTTCACCAGGGAGAAAAGACCCCACACTCCTTCATGCTTTCATCACAGGGCAAATGATCCAGCTTTTCTCATCTTTGTGGAACTTCTTTAAACTCTCTCGAGTATTTCCACATATTTTTTAATTTTGCAAACCAGAACTGGGCACAGTACTCCAGAATACCCCTATCTACTTCATTCAGGTTAATATTTCTTTCTATAAACTTCTGAAGCATTTGCTAATCAGCCTTGTAAAAACTGTTCTATAGATTAGATATTTGATTCCTTGCCCAGTCATAACTGTCATGTTTGACTTAGTGTTTCAAGTACTTGTATTCAGGGTGAGTTGGAGATGATCCTTGACCTGATTTAATTCTGAATTTGATCTTCCCCATTAAAGCTGCTTTATAACCTTTCATATAATGTCCCTTCGGCATAACTGAGGTATTCCAAAAGCTTATTTATTTTTTATTTACAACTCAAACTGTCCTTTTTTAAGCCTGAAGAAAACCACATTGTGTTCTTAATCATTCTAGCAAAGTACACTGATGTTCCTTCTGGATTTTAAAACTATTTTTTCACTGTTCTTTATTTGCAGTGGTTATTTTCTGTTCATCCTGAAACTTACAGCCTTACATTAATCAGTAAATTGCATTTCTTTCTAACATGAATCCACTTTTTGGTCACTAATGATATAGTCATCCAATTTTCCCCATTTCCACTCACTTTCATGTCAGCAAGAAATGGACTTGGGATGTCTCTTCTGGGATCCCCTACTTTCCATTCAGTGAGTCTGGCTGCTCTGTAATTTATGAATTTCCTTGCTAATTTGCTAAAAGTGCTACTCAACAGAGATGCAGGTAGTTAAAAATCTCCCATGAGTATCCTTTTATGTGGAGTATCTTCAGAAGAGACAGAATTTCTTCAGCACCACTTGAAATATGCCTAATGTTTGTTTTGCTTTGTTTATATTTCTTCATTTGAAAATTATTCAGCAGTTTCCTATCATTGTAAGTGTTTTTAAATATTATGGCAACCCACTTACTTGTTCCAGTTCTGTTTCTCCTATATAAATTATGTTACACTGATCTATTCTGATGTCTATTAAAAAAATTGCCTCATTAAGTACATTTGAACCCTCTAATGGCTTCCACATATACTTTCATAGGAAACTCTCTTGTTCTTTCTGGACATTTTCTGTATGTATAGGGAAGGTGTTTAATGGATCTTGAACACATTTTTCAGAATACCTCCACTGTCTCACTTTTTCTGGGATATGAATGCATATGTCAAGTTATCTGATTTAAGCAACATTTCCTTTACTGTATTTCTTGGCTACTTTAAACACCAGCTAAGCCCCACAGGATTTGATTTCTGGAAGCAAGTAATACACATACTCACGTATTTTCATATTATTAATTTATATTACTTTACTTAGTCCTCTTAGTCTGAAAGACCTTAAAGTGCCATAAAAACATTATAAATAAATATGCTATTCAATATAGTCTGATCATAGCTAGACTAAAGCTGATGAAATTTTTTTTTTTGAGTTTGAGATTTTATTTTGAAGCATCAGTGTGTAAGGTTTTCCACAGTAAAATCTTGATACAACTCCAACTAAGGTCAGCAGTAGTGGCAATTACATCAGGCTTTAAATCAGGGCTAATTAGATGGAGATCTGTGTATTAATTGTCCTAGGAGATACAGGAAAAAAACACTGAGATGAAACAGCTGAACTTTGAATATGCATACTTCTAAGCCAGTAGTTAAAATATTGTACCCAATTTCTACTCTTTGTAATATTACTCTTTATCATGTCACTCTTCATGAAATACAGATGTATTCTGAATAGAAATTGACACCTTCTAATTTAAAAGAAACCTGAATTAACCTAAATACCTCTGGAAAAATCTTGGACACTCCTGGTGGATTAATAGCTAAACATTAACATTTAGTAATGTAATCTGCACAGAAGAAGAATATAAAAATGAAGAAAACCCAGAGAAGATCAGCAAGAGTGACCAAAAGACTGGAAAATATACTCCACAAAAAAACATAAAAGGTTCCCAATGTTTGAATTTACAGTGAGGTGGGAAACTGTCACAGTTCAAAAGTACCTACATGGAGCAGGGAAATAAGGTAGATAACACAGGGCCCAAGCACAAAGGAAAATAACTTGGAAGCAGATTAATTCAGGTGTGAAGATACATACTTACAACTACCAGAAGCATTTCCTGTGAAATGTGGTAACTTCTCTATTACTTTATATATATACATATATGTAAAATGTGGGACAGTGAAAACAGTATCGTGGCCATGGTATTTGAGAAAAATTAGTTCAGCTAAACCCAGTGACCTATTTCATACAGGAAGCCACGTTAGATTATCAGTATTTCTTGAAAACTGTGACAGTTTTGGTTAATAGGAGATTACAGAATAGGGACAATTTTCAAGATTATGAGTGCCAAGACTCTGCTTAATTTTACTACTGATATAAAGGGGTCAACATAACTACAGAAGTCAATGCACTTGTTTAGTGTTAGCTGAATAAATCACTGTTGCCTGCTCAAAATCCCTTCATTCTTCTGGCAATAGCAAGATAATCCACCACTTCATGAGGTATGTGGCTTCAGCCATGCAAGAATTTCATAGCTTTGTGGAACATGGAATTATCTTTGCATGTGATACACTATAGGTATCAGGAGAAAAGAAGTCATAGAGAATCAAGGGTTATAAAACCAGAGGTCAGGAAGCAGGATCTGTTCAACCTTCTGCAAAGCCTTCATGAGCCTTGCAAAATCAAAACTTATATATGGAAATGTCAAGAACAGTATTCAGACATGTAGGTTCCAGATTCCTCACAACCATAGAGTCTCCTTAAACATGCGTTTATTTACCAAAAAAAGAGAATATGTTCCCACTATTTAATTATTGAGATGTTTTTTTAAGTGTATTATGTTGAAGGAAGCTTTGGTTTAGTGCTGTGGAAATCAATGGCAGCATCTCAATTTTTGGAGTGGTTTCAGGGCCAACCCCAATTAAGATCAAGTAGTGCATTACAGAAACAATGTAAATAACATAATTGATTCTAATGGAAGGTACACAAATGATATATCAGGTTACAATTTTTATTGATAACAATGAATTCCTGGGCATATATCCACAGAACCTCTGCCCATCCTCCACTAAATCTCAAAGTCTACCATCCAACAAACAAATTTTCTTGCCAAGGATTCACCCTTGCTAGTAGCAGATTCTCACACTGGCAATATAAACCAATCACTGTAAGTGTGCAAGCTTTCCTGCTTTTTATAACAGAAACCCTCTCTGAAAACCCAGCCTCCTTCAATTCAGACTTTCTGAAGTCTTCTGGATTCCTGCAGCTGACTTGACAAAACAAAAGCAGGCAGCAGTGAAAATTACTTGATGCTAAAGTATACCAAATGCTGCAAAGGTCTGCATCCCAAAGACCAAATGGATAGACCTTACAAAAAGTTGTGTGGTGTTGTTTGGTTTGTTTTTTTCTTATGGGTGACAAATTATACCCAGGAACCTCTTTCACATTCAAATTAAAAGCTACTGTACAAGCACTAACACACAGAGAAATATTTCATTTTATAGTGGCATACTCCCCTGAAAGGAAGTGCTGAGCAAGGAACTAAAATGGGACAGGCAACTTTCCAGTCTCTAGCAAAGTCTGGAATTGTACACTTGCTTTTTCACTACACTAAATACATCCGTGGAGCTACAAAAATTAATCATCATACAGAACAAGAACAAAATTCTGTTGCTACTGTGTCTCATCTCTGTTGAAAAAGCAACCACAATCCATTACAACAAATGGCTAGAGAGAGAAAATAAAGCAGCAATTAACAAATAGAGCTGGAGTAGTTCCATTCTCAACAAACCAACACAATGCAAAGTGAACAATTGATTAGGGAACATCTACCTAGTCTAGAGAGATCATTCTTTTTCATCCATTTGGAATGATATAGCTCTATCCACTTCATATTAAAACCCAAATACACATATGATTGTGTGGTCCATAACCAGAACCAATGTTTTCCTATTATCATCTTTGCTCTATAGCAGCTTGCAGAACCAGTACCAACAAATAAACTGCATCAAAACCTCAATTCTTGCTGGAGTGTAATATGATAATTTTGAAGAGATTCACTCCTTCAGTAAAGCATTTACCACATTAGGTCATACTTCAAAGTACCAGTACCAGTGTTAGGATTTTCTATAAAGCACATAGATGTCAGACTCACATATAAAGGAACATATATTTTAAATAAAATTGGTTATGCCATTACAAATACAAATTGTTAACAATCATAAATACTGAATATTATTTATTTCACTAGCTTTCATATAGAAATAGCAGTATTTGTACAAAACTAACTCTATGATCATGATTTAGATATGAAGATACAATGAAATTTGGGAGGTCTGGTATATATAGCAAAAGGTTGCCACTTTGAATCATACATTTTTTGTGCATTTGGACTATTCCAAATGTTTTCCTTGCAATTTATATGTAAGTAATATGTAGTCTAAACAATTTATTCTTTATATAAAAACTAAATATTAAATTTAAGGCTACTGAAACCCCTCTGTTAAAGATGACTTTCTACTCTTTTCTATGTTTGTGTGTTTTTACTCATAGATATAACATTTACCTCAGAAAAAGCTTTATAAATTCATCAGAGAAAACTCTGGAAATAGGCAATTTCTTTGTCTTTGGTCCATATCTAGCCAGTTATAAAGCATCAATCTTTTCAAATTTGGCAGACTGCTACACTAGTAATGGAATTAATGTTCCACAGGCCTGGTTACATGTCACAGCTAAAAGATCAACCGCAACAGCTTGTAGTAACAATGCCTATAATGTACTATTTCTGTAGCAAAAAATCATGAAGGAAAAGCCAATACCGTACAGAGTAAAGCAACAATGCTGAATTACTTCCCCATGCCTTATTCTTCCTCACAAAGCCTCAACTTCCTCCTCTGTTTCCTCCCGCAGGTATCATATGGAACAGGAGTTCCCCAAACCTTGCAGAATAGGGAAAATACCTCTGAGTTGGGAAATTCTATATTTACAGTTTCTAAGGTGAACTTTTTATTGCCATCCAACACATTAAATAGTCTTTTACAATTGTCATGTCTTTAAGACTTTTCATCCTTGACACAGACTGGATTTACAAGGGGAACAATGACAATTTTGGCAGTTGGTAGAGCCTCAAAGGGCTACCTTTCCATCCTCAATAAACTTACTTTTACTGAATTAGTGACAAGAGTTTATGCGCCAAATACTAGACTTTATGTATAGCATACATGACATTTCAAGGTATAATCCCTCCTGTTCACCTCTGCATCCAATTTGCAGCATTGGTTGAATACATAACCTCACAGATATTTCTATCTGTAAGGCAACTCTAGGAAATGTCGTCTTGGAAATATGAATGAGCTCTACCTGCATGAACAGAACATCCATCTTACGCCACTAACTACCATTATCTTTTGCATATCTAAGACCAGCCATGTGGTCATCTAAATAAGATACTATTGACAAATATGTCACTCATGAAAAAACTGCCATTCCTGATTCTCTGTAAGAACCTGAGCCCTGTTCATCTTTCAGGACACGTTTGCAAATGTAGTCTTCACAAGTTTATGATCAATGAAGAGCAACACCTTTAGAACACAAGATCTGTACTTGCTTTCACTGAAATAAACAACTCCATCGATTAGATAAAGCTACATCTTTCTTTCTCTTCTAGATAGATATACATAACAAATTATTGTCCAAACCTAGAAGTTCGATAGGAAAAAATCACACAATATTTATTATTTCAGAGTCTGCTGATAAAGATTTTTCCTCTCCCCTATGACTGAGGAAAATCTTTATGCTACATGCTACTTTAATTCCAAGAATGTTAAAATCAAGACATGACAGAAGTCCGTCTCTTCTTGTGTTAAGTCACAAGTTACCTTGTGGAAGACAGTAAATTTTCATTGAATCTACTTCACACAAATCTACTTTTAAATAGAATTTATATTTGCATCTTAGTATTGCATTTCTTCTTCATTACTTAGAGGTAAAAATGTTATTAAAAAGATTCAGATGACTTTCCATTCCATTGTACACTTAATGCTACTGAACTTCTAGCCATTCAATGCACAATGAAGCAGAATATACACTTATTTCCCTCCAATTAACAAACATGCATTTTTTCTTTGGTTTTTTTTTTATCATAATAAGGTTTCATTTGGAGATACTCCAGTGTAGTACAATGATTATTCCTGTCAAATAAATATCATTGCAAAAGTTAGCTATTCTTTAGACTACAACTCCATATTAAAAGTTGCATAAATTAGCCAGAGATTTCACTCATTCGATTACGAAATGATGTAAGTCCATAAATACCATCTTTTCTATGCATTTTAAATAAAACTATCCTAGAGTGATATCTGCTCTATGTGCCAAGCTACTTAATCAGTAGATCAATAATTAAGGTATCCATCTGTTATATACACAAGGCCCAGGTAGCTCTGTGCATTCATTTTTGCAATTCAATCTTTTAGTGCAATCTGCTCTATCCACTATCTTGAATGATGACAATAAACTGAAAGCAAACCAAATTAAACACTGTGTCTTGAGATATATGAATTCCTCTATAAACCAATAATAGATTATGATAGAAGGTTTTTTAAAGGAATAGTAGCAACTGTAGCATATGAACTTAAATACTTCCCTATTTTCTTGTGGTTTATGAGTAACAAAACATTCAGTAAGTAGATTTTTCTATCTCTAAGCTTATTTTTCAAGAAGAGTACTGCACAGATTGGAAAGAATATTTCAAAAGGCCATGATTTCACTACATGGATTTACCTAACTCTGGGGAAGAAGGGCAAGTTCAAATAGATCTTCATTCCTTTACCTACTTCTTCAAACAAAGGACTTGTATTGTCTTCACAGGGGTTTTAGGACTTTATGGAGTAATTATAACAGGTTAAATGAATACAGAAATAAGAAAAATAAAAGCCACTTTATTAAGAGAGATCATATTCCTCAAATCAGGAATCCTGGAATACCACAGAAAGAGTAATTCTCTCTTAAAAATAAAGGTATTAAACTACTGCTCTTACCAAAGGCCAGAATGAGTTACAACCTTAATTTCTTAGCAAAAAAACATACCTACACTTATCATGCACTCATGTGTCTTTTTCAAAACAAATACTGTAATTTCTCTTGAAATTATAATTTCAATTTTCCTTTTCTTCCTTTTCTTTTCATCCTCAGTATGATATCCAACAAAGTGATATCAAATTAAAAAGACACCAGCCATGTTCCTCATGTTCTGACGGCTCCACAATTTACAATTACTATTTTCTTTCAAGCAATTTGCTCTGTAAATGGGCCTCCCTACAGTGGAGTATTTTTAAAATTCCATACAGCTAATTAAAAAAAAAATCAGTGGTATCTCAATGTCCCTCTAATTTTAAAATATGTTGAATCAAAATGTTCCAATGGAAAATGTTCCAAGAGCAGAGAAAATGAACCAGTAGATACAAATAACCCAGAGACAGACAACAACACACAGAGCAAAAGAAACCAATACAGAAATACGAGATAGGTTTGGAGGCAGAAAAATCTTCTTGCCAAGTCTTTAGACTGTCACAGCTACACCTAAGTGTCAGGAAAAGGGGAAGGGAGAAAAGACAAGCAGAGCCTCAAAATGAGGAGAGGCAAGTGAAAGACAAATTGATTCCACCAGCATTTCCAGCTGACACCCCAACAATGGATCTGGGAATGCCTTTCCCAGATTGACAGGGACACAGACTGCAAGACCACCAGTTTTTGTGGATGCCAGCTTTTGAATTCTCTGATCTTTTGGTTGACACGATACCAGCACAATGACAGCAAATTACCTCACAGAAAAACACCTGTAATTTCGTACCTTGCTAATACATCCATCTATAAACTCACAAATCCACAGATCATGGGAAAAGAGGAGTTGCTGCCATGCAAACAACCTCCAGAAAGCAAATTGCGGTTATGATATACTTATAAAGAAAAAAATTGACAGATTCTGTCTTGTTTTGAAGAAAAGAATATAACATAGCTATCCTTCCTAAGAGTGAAAAAATAAAAGGAATGAGATTACAGTATGGGAATCAAAGTAAATTACTAAAAAAGGCTTTTAAATATTTTCTACATAAATAGCAGGAGCACATCTAGAACACAGGATGATACTTTCAGAAGAACATATACCTGTACTATTTTGTAAGTTCAAAAATATTAAAATAAATAGGCAATAAATAGACACTGGTCTCAAATTTTGACAGGAACTCCATGGGAATCTGCTATCACTCTGTCAGTTGTCATATTTCAGAACTACATTATAATTTAATATTTGAAAAAAACCCCACTTTGATCCTGAGAAGTCAGAAGAACCCTCAGATTTATTTTGTATGTATTTGAGTATTCAACATTTGACAGTAGAGGTTTGACAGAAACCTCTCAGAGCTTTAAAAAAAAATCTACTGAAAACAAGCAGAAAGACTTAGAGAGAAAGAAAATTCTTCTTTACTGCCTGAAAACTTTCCTCAATATTTATTTAATAGGGTCAGAAAGAGAAAATCAATATAGGAGAAAAAAAAAATTAGCTCAAAACCTCTTTGGTTCAAGATTGAAACAGAAATCAGTGTCATTATTTCAATATATGGCACCTACCAACCACAAATGTATTTTATTCTTCAACTATAGCACTCTTTCACCCTTTAACACCTTTCAACAGACAAGGACAAAGCTGTTAAAAATGCATTGCTCATTCAGAAAAATGAGCCTGTCCTCTATCAATACCAGTGAGAAGGCTGATGCTCTTGGTCACATTAAATAAAACAGCACATAACAAACAGTCAGACCAATTTCAGTGGGCACAATCCCAGTGTGACATCAAAGATTTCTGCACTTCAGGTTACAGAAATTAAAAATGTTAACGTGATCATCATTTACAAATTTCATAGCTGATCCTCCCTCTTTGGCTCCAGAATTAGTGGCCAAAAAGGAGTAGAACAAACAAGCTTCAGACGTTTATTTCACATTTGGGGGTTTTGGGATTTTTATTGGAGGGTTTTAAATTACAGTCTGATTTTTTTTTTTTTTAACAGACTGAACACAAACTACAACTGCTTCAAACGAACCTGCATAACCTACAGTGACTAAAGCAGAATTAAAAAAAAAATAACCTATTAGAGGGGACCATTACAAATGCGGAATTTGAAGCAAACAGAGATCATACGGTTTCAATATATAAAGATAGGTAAAATGTTCTTATCTTAACTTCTATGTTCACTTGTTATTTGGGAATGTTCCCACTGAAATGTGCAGTAGGTTTATAAGTGTCTGTTGCTGACACCACAATACTGCCTAGCACTGTCTATATAATTCTAGGATGCTGAAGATTTCTTACACTGTACCACTATTGGGATTCACTAAGCCCATGTCACTTTTCTTCAATTTAATTTGAGGCCCCCTTTACTACTGGCTTTGTAATTCTTTGTTGGGCCATTTACTTGGCAGAAATCCAGCAATTTTGCTTGGCACACGTACCCTTCAATAGTAAAAATGCATAAATAACCAGGGGCAAGTGTGGACATGCAGTATTAATATCCTTGTTCAAGTTCACAGCAGCACAAACAAAAGTAATTCAAGAATAAAAGAAGTTAAAGCATTCGTTTAACATGATTGAAGGTGTTAATGCTCTCATCCAAAGTGATCTCAGGCCAGCTGAAACCATTTTCAAATTTAACTTAGTGTTCTCTGGGGAAAAGAGATTAGCATTAAAAATACATATGCAGAGACCTTTACTTTGAATAAAGTAAATTACAATTTTGTTTCAAAAACATGTTTAAAACTTAGCTACTTAGTGATCTCAGAAACAAAACCCCAAGGTAAAAAAAAAAAAGAACAAACTTAGTATTTAACCTTATTCAGCCTGGTGGTAGAAGATATACAAAGCTCCATTTGCATGCTTACTTAAACCAGAATTTTAAAGAAATCATTTCTATATTGACTCCATTAGAGGGTATATGCTAATCTGAAAGGTCCTTTTTATTTCAGATACAAATTAACAAATTCTGACTATATCAGATATTATACCAGCCGTTCAAATGTGGTCCAAAACACTCGCAACAGGAGGAAGGCAAGGCAGAACAATCTTGTAGTGCTGACATGAATAAAAATTATATTGCACAGAAATAAATATCTGACATGTCTATGTCATGCCTGACAAAACGATGTGGGGTATGTGAATGACAGTAAGTACTTTTCCTTTACTAATACTAGAATAATTTCAAGAGGATTTTCAACCACAGCTACATGTTGTGGGCAGAAACAAAGTATATTTATATATTTATGCCAAATAAGCAAGGGGAGAAAATTTTATTTAAATGCAGGTCACTCTTTGTATTGAATACTAATATTCTATTGTAGCATGTGGTATTGTATTGATAAATGGTCTCTTCATGAGGGCTTTGGCGTTCAGCCAGAGCTCAAACCACGACAGTATGCAATTACTTGCAGCAAGCCAGGAGAGGAACAACACAGGAGTGTGAGCATATAAGCTTAATACTTACATGAACATCACCAGACAAAAGCCAGAAGCAGTCCAGAACCTCTGTCCTCATGGTCTTGGCCATTAGTCATGCTTCTTCTAGCACTCTTTTATTAGCATAGCGTTACCTGAATATCAGAGCACTGTTCTATTATCAGAACAAATCTGAATTCCACACAGCACCATGATTTCAGTGACACAGAGAGCAGTCTCCTCTACTGAGAGTAAGTTGGTGCTGACTGTAGTCACCCAAAAAGGTACAATTTTATTCTCCTGAAGAACCAAAACCTCCCTCTCAACATTCCCAACATTTTGAATGCAGCATCACAGCCTCTACCCCTGCTTTGTAAGAAGTGACTGTCACTACTCTGTGAGAAGCCAGCTTCTACCACAAAGCCCATGGAGGCAGGCCTTCCAGAGCAGGAGGGTAAAGGAATGCTGAGTTTCCTAATTTCAGTCAAATGAATACATTAAGTACATAACAAGCTATGTAAATGTGTCAGAATTAGGATCTAAGCATCAAGACCTGTGTAAGCACTCAGGAGAAGGGAAAACAAACAAACACAACTTTACAGAATTTAAGTCAACTTCCAGCATCTCCATGACAGCTCCACCCACCTCCATTAATAGAAACAGCTGACTTGCAGATTTCAGGATTGCAAGTTTGGATTTCAGTATGATTTATATATTATACCTATTTTTAACAGATTTGTAACAGGACTAGGACTGTTATCAGTGAAACACAAATGAAAATACGTAGGTGGGAAAGGAGCAGCAGAACTACCAGGGTTAAAAGAACAGCCTTTCTGGTTAACAAAGAACATTGTTTGAGGGAAACCATTTCCAAAACATGATTCCCAGATGCAAAATCGAGAAAAAGCTGTTGCTGTCAAGGCAAGTGCTCTGAGAGGAGCACAACACAGACACCCCCTCCACAGAAGACATCAATCTGACAACAGGAGGAGGGCAGCATGCTTGCAGTCTATTACACCAGCTCATTTTCCTGCCTGTAGAACACAGAGAAACATATGGCACACATATCTTCCCAACAGAAAACAGGTAGTGGTTGCTGCTCATTGTTTAAGAGCTACAAAGCCTGAAGTAAGCAAAAAGCTGAAGTAAAGTAACCACCATAACAACTGCTGACTTACAAACATGAGGACAAAGCAGCAGACCAAAGACTGATTTGTCACTGTCAGCAAATGGAGCCCAAGAGATGAAGAGAGTATTTCACACTCAGCACGCCCTTGGCTTTGTGCTGAACACCAGAAATCCAGGCCAGACCACTCAGATGTTTTGATGGATATGCTGGTGAGAGTGAGTGAATGAATGACTACATCATTCTATGGACTATAACCAGGATCTGATCAAATAAATTACTTTGATCTTTTGCTACTCAATACCCTTTCTCAAAAAAAGATGAAAAAAAGGCAAACAAACAAAAAAATCACTTTCCCTCTATCAAAGGCTTGCACAGTTTTGTTTAGATACTGAACTCCTTGACTGGGTTTGACTAAAAGTTAGCAAAGCCTAGGATAAGTCTACAACAGTACAATTCGTGTCTTAAACAGAAGCCAAATGGTTCTTCCCAATTAGCATCTGTGTATTTCACTGAAATGAAACTGAAATCAAGAAAATTAAAACATGAAAAACATCCATTAGAATAGAACTTTAGCATGCAAAATATCCATGCTTCACTCCCAACCAAGTATTTGGGGTTTGTATTCAAAGTTGTGCTTCAGGCCCTCTCTCAATTTCTTTCTGAAAGACATATTGCTTGTGTATTTGTTTAGAAATAAATAGATTTCTGTAAGCATTCACTATATTATACACAGAAATCTGCTATTTGTTTATTCATTTGTGTCATGCCCTTAAGTACCCTGGACAAGTGCAAAAGACTGGCAAGCTGGAACTTATAATTCCCAACATGATAAGAACATGAATTCTTTGATACCCTTTCACTTTTGACACACTCAATGTTATGATGATTGCAAAGGTCTGATAAAGTACAATTTCAGGATTGGACAAAGCTAGTAGAGGACATTAAACAGATGGATTTTATTGATAAACAGCTAAATTAGTGAAGGATTTGGAGAGAAAGTAAATTAATTGTAATCATTAGTAAAAGCTTTGAAGGCCAGACCATACCACTTAATTTATAAAAGTTAAACCGTAAAACTGACAGCACAAATAAAGATGCTTGCAGATAACTCTTTGTCCACAAGAGCAGAACATTTACAGAACACGGTAGCAGTTAAGGCCAGAGCTGTAAATACCACCAATGAATTCAGCAGTCATTTTCATAGTGCTTGGAGTGGAGATTAAAGACAACCTGGCTGGTTGGGTCACTGAGGTTGACATAAATCTCGAGTACTACACGCTCTTTGAGCTGAGTGTTAAATCTCAACTTAGCAAGCCCTTATGTGTTTGTGGTCAATAAAGCTTCTAAGTTGTCAAGGTGCAATATTTCAGTGGTCTGCTCACAATACTTGTTTCTTTTTCTCATCAGTATCAATTGCTCCTCCCTACATTGTATTTTAAATAGATGTGTTTAAATATTAAACTAAAGTTAATTCAAACACATCAAACCTTTAGTAGACAGCCATTTTTTAGTAAACTATTTTTAATATAAACCGACATGCATCTATGTCGTATTTATTGCTCCATATGATTGCAGAGACTTTAAATGTTGGAATCCAACTGCTTCTTGTCAGCGTGGTACAATACTGCACAAAAACATAAAAATGTAGAGCCATAGTTTCTGATCTTCCCGAGCTTCCAAAAAATGCCCAATAGGTTCACTTTTGTATGCAGCAGTGACTTGCATCTATCTGTACCTAAAAGACTATTATAAAACAGAGATCAGAGATACATGCCTACTTTGATAAATGAAGGACTGAGAGGGGCCTTTCACAGATCACAGAACTACTCATAACAACTGTAAAAGGAAATGTTTTCAGTACTCTCATTCTTAAATTTTCCTTACATTTTCCTGAGGTTATCCTTTTTTCAGATAATACTTATATAATCAAGAAAACTTATATTAAAAAGCATTCCCCATGGTTTTCACTTGCCTGTAAACATGTTTATGAATAAAAAAAAATACATCATAAATTGCCATGTAATAACTCAAAGTACAGAATGTTCTTCAGCAAAGTAGTATTTCAAAGCATGTTATCATTCTATGCATATGAATTGCAGAAGAGGCATAATGTCAAGAGATGGCCTTTTCAAAAAAGAAAGATGGATGAGTTGAGAAATACATTCTCTCCATTTCCACCTTTACTTCATATAGCTGCTCCAGATGAAGTACACATTTTCTAACTCCAAAATACACAAAATTTAGTGTCTCTTCTCTCACTACAAACTATATCTTTTTGCTTAAAATTGTGTTTCAGTGACTGCTATCTGAAAATTATGTCTGTGTTTGTGAACAAAATCCCCCAACCTTCAGTAACTCACCATTTGACAAATATCGTTAGACATATCTATCACAGTGTTAGCAAAACTTAGCATTTTATCTGTGTGGGGTTTTTTTTCTCTTCAACATTGAAATGGTCCCTTACATATTAACACATCAGCTTCTCTGCTTGTCTTGGCAACATGAGATTTATTAATCTGCTATTCTTCCATTCTACTCTCCTGAGTCACTCAGGAGAGGACCCAGAACCCACACAGGTCTAGGCAAAAGTTTGCCAGACATTTCCCAGGAGTCAGCTTGCAACAGATACTAAATCCTGCAATTATGTATCACATCTTTCCAGAGAACACATATTTTTCACATCCAAAACAAATATCTGAGAGCAGAAAGCTAACAGAAAATGTGAGAAGCAAGATCAGCAAGCTAAGACTGTATGGAGAAGAGAAGCAAGATTAAAAATTAATGGACAAAAAAAGAAAGAGTATACCAGACAAGGCAGTACAAATGCAGAAATTGTGATTTATTTTTTTTTTAGGCAGATGGAGAATGTCAGAATTAAAACAGCTATAGAGAGCTGATGATATCAAATTTGCATTAGAATTCAAGCATGATTCTTAAGTACAGTCTGTTTTCAGAGCAGAAGGCAGACAGTAACCATAAAAATAAATAAAAAGGACAAAAATGTAAAAAAAATAGGAGGAAATTTGAGAAAGTTATAAAAATACAGCAAACAATGCTTATCCTCTTGTTTGAAAACATCTACCTTCACTGAACTTTAAATATTATTATAACAAAAATTTTCCTCAAGTGAAGTGTTTGTATAGAACATATAACATTTATGAACAGTCAAAAAGAATGGGGAACATTTTATCATTTTGCTATATTTGACTCCAAGTTTTTCAGTTATTTCAACATTTTAACCTTTCTAGTTAGAAATAGAGCTTCTTAAAATGTCCTGTTCACATCAGAACTTTCCACTGCTTGGGAAAAAACTCCATTTCCGTTCAAATTCAAGCACACTATTCTGGTTTCCAAAAATGCTGCCTTACTACCAAACAAAAATCCACTCATTTACATAAAGAGCCAGTCTGGAGAGATCCAGAGTAGATTGTTTCAATGCATACTTACACAGTATAGCCAAATACAGTGGTGACATGCAAGTTACAGTAATTTAGGAAAACAAAGAAGAGATGTGAACATTTGCTGGCAAAACAGTCACTGTTCCTGATATAGTTCCAAATACATAAGTTTAGTCCCAATGAACACACTCCCTATAGATGTTGTCCTCCATGTACCCTTCATAAATGGCTGGTAAAATAGTTTAGGATGTCAAACATGATGAAAGCCACACAATTTATTTCTCTACCACCACTATCCTATTGAGACATTTCTTGATCTTACCAAAATGATATGGCTTTTACACAGTCCTCTTAAGGACTGGGGAAGGTCAAATGTAGAATTTATGGTAAATCTTTGTGTTCTCAGGGGTAATAAGCAACTTGGAAAAGTTCCAAGCTTTCAGCACTTCACACCGAGCCAAATACAAGTGATGCAAAATTTTTGTTTTAGACTAATACAAATTATACACATAGTAATCAACTTTTAAACCAGACAATAAGCTGTTAGCTTTCCATAAACAAGACAACCATGACTCCAGACTGCTTTTAGATTTGAATTATTTAATAAACCTGCACATACACATTTTAATAATGCCACGTAACTTTGGCATCACCTATCACTGTACCAGCAGTCATGGAACAACACATGCCATAGCCACCACCAAACCTACACATACCTAAAGTTTGGCAGAGATTTTACTCACAGCCCTTTGTTAAGCTTAGTTAGCTAGGTAACTTAGTTATCTAGTTAACTTTACAGTAAATCATGCTAATACTTTTGACAGATTTCTCCAGTGGTTTTTTGATGATATTCGTTGATCAAAAAATATTGAAGATGCAGCAAAAGAGCTTTTTTACAGCACCTTTAGAAAGTCTCAAACCCTTAGAGCATCACATTATTTACAACATGTACTAGGATGAGGAACAAAGATGTTTTGAAACATTACAGAATCTAATTAAATTTGGCTGACTTTTTTTCAGTGAGGCTTTCATTTTCTCCTTTTTTCCTTCATTTTGTCATTACTTATACTTAAATCATATTTTATTCAATTTTAATAACGATATTAAAATGAAGACAATTTGGACATCCAAAACCAGCACCACGAAATATAGTGCTCTTACTCTGGTAAAAGGATGGGTCATCCAGACCTCCCCTTTCACAGAGGAGCCTTCCTCTTCCCAGCTTGAAGCCACACCTCAGAGGCTTTGGGGAAACAGTGTTTAGAATAAGATCAGTCAAGTTCTTTACTTGAAAATGCATATGGACTTAAGATAGCCTGAAAGTTGTCAATTTTTTTTTTTTTTAATCTTTATACAAACTCTCACAAGAATGCATTTGTTGATCTTTTGCACCTCTGTCCACAAGTGTGGAAAACAGAGAACATCAGATAAATCTCTAAGGCATAAGGGGGTTTGCAAGCTTAAACTCCTGTATTAAGCATTATACAAAACTTTAGTGGAACATTGTTATTTTTATGCTAGGTCTAATTCTCTGCATACGGAAACAAAAATTCACTCTCCAACAAATTTGTTTTGCCACCATCATTGTTATCTTCTGGCATTATGAGAAGGTCAAAATCAGAGTGGGGTTCTGTAAAAAAAGTAAGATAATCTCTGCACTGAGGGGTTTTGAATCTGTCCAATATGCCTTTACTGGGCCAGTAGAGTGACTCTGACAGTGGTACACAAACTATTACATGTAGAATTGGCACCACTCTGGACTTATTTTCCCTCTCAGACAAAAGACTTACTGCAGGCTCTGCTGTTCTGCCAATGTCTCGGCAATGCTTTATACCATGAGGCCTTCTTATATTGCTGAGTAAACAAAGCCAAACACTTCAGTCTTTCAATTTACTTGACTTTCAGAAATTGTTAGCATGGATCACAGGAAAACATACTTCCTTGAGAACCAATCTAACTCCCTCACAGAAACAGCTTTTTGTTTTAATAGGTTTCTGTATGACTTTCCCTAGTGCAGCTAACATGAAGAAGTAATTGCTTAAATTGAATATATTTGGGCTTCATCAAAACAGGGTTTATCAGATTGTTTGCAATATGGTTAGGTGTAAGCAGTATGGTCTCAATTATATCAATGAAAATGAGCACAAACAGTCTTTAAAAATGCTACATTTTTCATCCTAGGAAATGGATAATTTAAGTTCTAAAATGTCTTGGAAAGCTACTTTTCAGCTGCTATGTTCTATTAAATGGATTACTAGATCTAAGAAAAACCCCAAACAAAATACTAACACCCACAGAAGAGATCCAGGACAGCCAAGATGGTCTTATTTCAGAGATATTATCATAAAGCTGTCCTGGTTTTGTATCATATGAGATATATTGAAAAGCCTCCAGAAGACACTCATGCTATAGAACAACATAGTGTTCTCATTTGTAGAGGTAACTAGAGCAAGAGAGACCTTAATCATTAATGAACTGTCCAGCTGGTGACAGATTGAAGTCAGCTAAGGCAAAAAGTTTGGGGAATGAAAAAAATTGGGTATTTTGCATATGAAAGTCAAAACAATATTAAACAATGCAGGGTTAAAAAAATGTTCAACAATACTGGTTGAAAACTACTGTTATTTTTAAGATGTTTAAATAAATGAACAAAATTTTTTTAAAAAATGTCTTTACCACCACACAAAGAAAAGTGTTCCATACTAGTTACAGACATCAAGAAAGAGGATTGAACTCAAAATACAGAATTCAGGTTCTCAAATACAGTTTGATCCAGCCTCACTTTCTGGTGGAGGAAATTATGGCAGAAGAGTTTTCCTGGGCAGATCCTTCATTCCCAGACCAAAGTCCTCAAAAAGGAATAATCCATTCATCTGGCTCTTCCCATCCACCAGGGCAAATCTAACCTTTTCAAACTGAACTGCAACAATACATCTCTTACAATCCCATTACAGCCTCCTGAATTTTAATCCTCCCAGCTTTCTACTATGTGCTCCAACTGGCTCATCAACAGCCTGCTCTCTATTTACTGTATCTCTTCCCACTTTATTGCAAATCCATTAGTGCTTAATCCCACATTCCCTGCTTCAGTCTGACTCCAATGTTCTGAACTTCGAGTGAATTTACACATACTCCACAAGGTGAGTAGAGAAAGGAACAGAATAACTCTTGGCACATCCCAAAACCATCACAACACCACTGCTGTTGCCATAATCTTTGCAGTGGTACAGCTACAGTTTTTTACAGGTGGCACAGTGTGGAAGATTGTGGTCTTGATGGTTTATAGCCAAAACACTTGGTAGTTTTGGTAGAACGACACTTTGTTTTGTCTTTGGACTAAGCCCTGAGCCCACTGAACCCACACAACTACACCGTGAAATCAATGGAACTGAGCACTGATTTACCGTGCAAATACACAGCTGACCAAGCCACCTCAGGGTCAGACCAGTTTGTACAATGCACACATAATGCTTTATCAGAAGTGAGCACAAACTCTTCAAATCCTATCCTGATATATGTCCAGCATGGAAAAAAACTATTTGGAGTCAAATCTGGACATATGGGAGATAAAGACTAACACAATCTGTATGCGACTATCAGTTATGGGTGCTACAGAGTATAAGTCCTGCTCAACAGAGAATTTATATCTGTGAACTTTAGAAGTAATGCTAAATATATGCAAGTTTGTAGAACTAGAGATTTATTTAGTATTATTTAGCACTGAGCAGGAAAACAGTTTTTACAGTTGAGCATCATATTCTGAGCAATAAGTAGGTAAGCAGAAGGCCAAAACTAACAGCAAATGGATTCAGTTTGGAAAGATTTGGATGGACCAATTTCAGTTTCAGTCATTCTCTTAGCACAAGTCTTGTTCCTGCACAGCCATTTCTTTTCACATTACTTCTGACTACTGAAATCAGTTGACATCTTTCACATAATATTAAAAAATCAATTCAGACCAGTTTTTCAGCATCACATTAATTCAGGACAGCATGGCTCCTTGGATATTTTTCCATACTTGCAATGAAATAATATATAAAATACATATATTATTTTTATTATAGTAACAATCATTTGATGATCTTTGAGTCTGGGGAAAAAAGGTCAGGGCCCCTGAAGGAGCAGCTGAGTTGTTCCAAGAACCAACAGAATTTTAAAACTATAGCGAACATTTTGAATGACATATTGGGATTTGAAAGTTCAATACACTTTATTCTTAGCAGTTAAAAATAAAATTTGTTTAAAACAGAAAGAAAAGCAGCACATCTAAAAAACACAGTCTAAAAGAATTCCCTAGAAGGAGAACTCTAAGGAGTGCCTTTTGAAAGCAGGTCTGGAGAATGAGTAAACCAAGTTTGAAATCTAAGAGAAGGTAAGGATAGGACAAGAAAAGTATTGGGGGAAAGGAGGAGAAATTGTTTGGTTTTGTCTCATTTCTACAGGGAAAAGTCCAACAAAATCTAAACCAGGTTATTTGGAATCTGAGGATTTGATTTTTTTAATGAAGTTTCAGTTTACCTTTTTAGTTTGCCTTCTCAGTTGTCTCAAATTCCTGAGCAACTGTAAAGAAAAGTACTAAAAAGTCTTCTTTGAAGCTGTACCTTGTAATCCTGTACACCTCCCACCTCTATAGCATGAGCAATTTTAACTCATAGAAAATATTTTAAAATCAGGAAAAACAAATATACAAGTTTTTCTAAATGCAAAATCAAAACCTTCAGAGCAAAAGCTGCTGTCAGAAAGGATGGTTGTGAAAGTTCCAGCTTCTACATCATCTCAGTTATCAGACAAATATATTCTACATCTGTTTTTTTGACTAAACCCCTCACTAGCAAAAAAAGTGTAGTGCAAGCACAGTAGCATTAGTGTTCAAAACTTATCCTCCTATCCTTAGACATTTGTGGGGTTTAAGTAGACATGATGCTAATGTTAAGGCTCCTGAAGCTTTAATTAAAATTCTTTGAGTACATCATAAACCTTGAAAACCAACATCAATCAGCAGAGCTGAATACTTTTTCAGAGTTGGCTCAGGAAAGATGAAGCCTACAATAAATAGGATAATAAAAATAGGGAGTTTTGACAACATTCAACATAAAGAAGTTATGAAATGTTTAAGAACTACAACTGCTCCGTGATTTAGAGGAACCATTTTAACAGCAATCTAAGAAGGTCCAAAAGGGACATTTTCCCATCTGCATGAAAGATTCATCTGTCTGACCTATCTAAAAGCCAGAAGCAGCCTGTAATAACCACACTACTGCTCCTGAACACGAGGGTGTCACACACTTCAGAGTCTGATGTGAGGTAGCTGATCAGAAATGAACATATAAAAGAAGCACAGTATCCAGCCCCACATCATTACAAGATGTCAGTGAGTGACTTTTCTGTCAATAACCATCAGTGAGAACATACCATGACTGGCAAAAAATTCTAGCTAAGTCAACAGTGATCCTTCAATATACTTATGGACTCCTGCATTTGCAGCTGGCAGAGTTTTTCAAAAAACACTCTCATATAATGAAAAATGGATATTCACATCAACCAACATAATTCATATTTTTTTTTCTGTATTTGACTGTTGTTTGGAAGGAATCAGGAGCAGTTTTTCATTCTATGAACTTCAATTTATTTACGCTAACAATATGAACGTATTATTTAAGGCATTTTTGTTATCTGTCTTTCAACAGAATTTGAAAGGTAGAGAGCATATCCAAGCATTCTTACAGGTATCAAAACAATTTCTATCAGCTACAAAAAGGCGGCTAAAGTAACAGCTCCTGGATGTTGCATTCCAACAATAATGGTATTGATGTTAATTATATCTGCAGACATCCCTGAACACTGGATCAAGCTCCAAGTTTTACTTTATCAAACCTTTCAGCTTCATTATCATTTATTGTATGAATATGTCAAATACATTAAAAGTATCACAAGTGCACCAAAGATCACCAAAGACCTTCAGCTATGGGAGGAGAAACAATCCATAGGTGTCATGTATATTACCACTGAGAAAACTGATCTCTGCCTTACACTACTTTAACCACAAAACTTTGGTCAACAACTTCAAACTGACTGTGTAGTGTGGTTCTCATGAACAAAACCCAGATCATTTAGAAGGGAAAAAGCACTTCTATTTTTTAGCCATTTTTGTTATAAATCACTTTTTAGTGGGCAACAGTAGAGTGCATAGAGGTAGGAATTTTCAGTTGAAATCTCCAATGTTGAAATTTCAATTGGGAATCCAAGGATTTTTTTACATGTCTGAGATCACAAAGCACTCTAGACATACTGCTCCAGTTTGAAGGTTAGTTTTTGATTCCAAAGTTGCTGTGTGGCATGTTTTCTCAGTAAGTTGCATAACATACTTCTAACCATGTTCCAAGACAGCATGATAAACCTGCTCTGGTATAGAGAGCGGGTCACCTTGACCTGCTTCATCTCCTATTTCCCTATAATGCTAAGTAAGGAAAGAGCACTTACACCTACTCTCAAGATGAGTGAAGCTATTTACCAAATTGGTTGTATAAATCTATTATTACATCGTCTTGGAAAGCCTAAGGAACTTAAGTCCTGAAATTGTCAGTGAAATGTTGCTTCGCAATTTGAATTCTGTTTTCTTATGCTCAAGCATTATGTTACAGACTAAAATTCTGATCTTACCTCTTGATTTACAGAATATAGGTCAATTGAAAATTAATAAACAACAGGTTCATGCCATACCCAGAAACTAAACAAACTCAAACTTCTGCATTACTCAAAGGGAGCAAGTTCCAAAATCAAAACACTCTTGCACCAAATTCCTCTCTCCCTCTTTACAGAAGGATTTATTTGTCTCCATTGATCACAACCGTGACAGGAAGATCCAACACAGATCTTTGAATACAGAATTTCCAGACTATTTAGTACTTAATAAAAATATATTACAGTCAAATTTTTATAAAATCTTAAATATACATATTTTGTCAAGCAATTTGTGGTATAGCCAGGGATTATAAGGAAGCTAGCAAGGGTACATGCTCTGCCTACTCTGTTCACAGCGAACAACTTTACTTCCTCTTCAAAGCTTGGCTACACAGCACTGTTCAGCTCCCATTTCTCTTCTGTGGCTCAGGGAAGACTTCCCGTCTGCTGAAATTCACTTTTACTTATGGTTTCTTGTCACAATTTACCCATTAGCTTAGCTAAACTAAAAACTACTACTGACCTTGTGATACGTATTTTGTATCTACAGTTAAGAATTCAATTGCTCAGGAAACATAAGTAGAGAAACCATTACTACTACTCCCATCCTTTCCAACAACAAAGAATAATAGAAAGCTGTCAATTGAGAGACTAAAGTAGGCATTTTTTCTTGTTTGTTGTTAAAAGAAACCACTACGATTCAGCAAAAATTTCGAAACAACTTCAAGTAAAATAGCTAGATTTTGATGGTTTTAGTGGCAGATGAAAAAAGCAGTGCTTAGTTCCATCTCAGCCCAAGGCTAAAATGTTCAGATACTGATATGATGGGATCCATTAAACTGTTTCCAAGTTCAACTATCAACAGATTTTTAGACGCAACCAAGTTTAGCAAATAGTGCCCTTTCTGCTTTTATTCTAAAAGACAGGCAAAAGTTCCAATACTGCAATATCAGACAAAAGGCATACCCTGAAGAGATTTCCACAGAAATTTTTTCACCTTTGCCCATCTTCAGACAATAGGATAGGAAATTTGTGATGGATTTATGGCTGATGATATTTA
>VZRZ01006595.1:1081063-1103672 GCA_013398175.1 Climacteris rufus
ATAACAGTTTTGAGCCACATACGTGCATATATTGTACACTTAGTTAGCACATACAGTATACACACATACATGGTATTGTCTTTACCCTCTTCCCTCCCACCACAACCTCAAATTTGACTATTGATCTACAAACCCCCTACCACATTACCAAGAGCAAGCATGCAATTTCCTAGATAATTTTTTACTACTGCTTTTACTTAAACGTGGCATGACATGCAAGATGCCTCCACACAGTGCATAAACTTCATCTGATAATAAATTTACTGCCCACTTTGAAGAAAGAAAAATATATTAAACATTTCTTTTAATTAAAGAGTCACAATTCAGAAAGTTGTTAGCCTTGACTAATGCAAGGCTACAAGGGCAGACAGTTGTACTGGAGAAACATTGGGTGACACCTACAGCCTTGAAAACATCTCACTGACACTGTCTCAGACAGCTGCTTGCCCTACTACTTTCTAGATATGCCCCTGCTCAAGTGCAGGAATATCCTTCCTTGTGCAAATAAAAAACTAACCAAATGCCTGCTAAACATCCAATATGCAATTTTCAAATCATCAAGCATTTACTCATAACAAAGTCAGTTATTCTTGTATCCATTGTACTGTTACCTGACGCAGATTCCTGGTTACTTTCACATCATGCCAGGCATTGTCATTAAATTTCCCATTCACAGGTTCCACCAGCGCTTCAAAGGCCCCTGAGCCCAAATTAATGACCAAGGAGACAGCTCCATTTTTCAGTGCAAGATTGACATAATCAGCCGATTTTCCTGTGTGAAGCATCAGTCCGTTCCTCTGAAGTGTTTTAAATGACAGAGTTATTTCATCACTGCTACTCTGTATGGGGTTCTGAGATAAATCATAGCAGAAGTATTCTGATCCCTTGAATGTCGCAATATATTCTTCTTTTCCTAGCAAACAAAAGGAGAGAAACAAACCAATGAATCGCTGGCACATAATTAAAGGCAACATGCATTAATTATTTTCATAGCTAATTTAACAGTATTACTGTAAGCACTGTATCCAAAAATAATTCATTTAAAACACTTAAAATCCATGAAGAAAATAGATAACTGAGATTTACAGTGAACATATTTTTAACTATTTTCTAACAACTTTTGTGTATTTGATTAAATTCAGGAAATAAACTGCATCAGCAGCTGTATTAGTGTTACTTAAGCAATCTGATCTGAAAGACATCTAAATATGTAATATTCAGGTGAACATACAAACCAAAGCATTATTCTAGTCAAAACACAGATCTTTTCCTTCTGAACTCTCAAAAAGAATCAATAACCTAGATACTTCCAGTTGCTCTGTCTAAGGTCTTGAATAAACTAAAGCTACAAAGCATTCATTTAAGAATCTATCTTAAAGCTTTCTATAGCACTGTGCCAGAGAGCAAGTTAACATGCATCAATAAGTGAACAGGGTTTCTTTCTGGAATATACTTTAATAGCTAGTATGTGCCATACAGCTTATTTTTCTGAAGGTGAAGCACAAATAGCAGAAGCTGAGCTTTCAATCTCAGAGAAGCAAGTATAATATATATGGAGATTGTTTCCCCTTAAATCTTACAAAATAATAAATACACTGATCTTACACTAGAGGTGTAAGCTACACCTAGCTAGAGTGTAGAGCTATAAAAAGTCAAGATTTATTTGTTTAGCTAATAATAAGTTAGTAAAATCTCAGTGGAAACCTGTAGGTCTTTACACAGTGTAAGGATGAAAGTATGAAAACCTGAGGACGTCAAATTTCATCATTCTGGAGAATAAACTCAATCTCCAGGACACAGATGCATACATCAGTCTGACACCATCAGAACACCATCAAAACATATGCATAAATATATAGATATAGGAAATAAGTGTGAATTTAAGAGACCAGTGAATGACAGAACATGCAAAAAGCAGGTGTGAGGGGACAAGTTTTTTGAGAAGTCCCTGGGTATATTTGTCTCCTGTTGTTCATGTGCTGTAGTCTATACACTAGCACTGATCCTAGGTATTCAAAATGCTTCTCTTTAGATTATAGAGCATAGTAAGTTCAGACACTACTGCAAAGTACTTCAGATAGGACTCCAGCCAATATCTGCATTTTGCCTTAACTTTTCTTTGTAATAAGAACATCAGAAATTATTAGTCTATAGTTATTGGAAGTGCTTTCTCATGGATTTCACACAGAATTATTGGTGGGGGTATTTGGTTGGTTGGTTGGTTGTTTTTGTGGGTTTTTTGTAGCTTTTTTTTTTTTGTGTCAGCAGCCAAAACATACAATTATACAATGTAAAAAACCCAAAATTACTGTTTATTGAATATGCTCTCTTTACAGCCCAAAGCAAGATTCAGCTTTATCTAACCCCAAGTGAAATAAATCAGTTTGCTACCGGAAATCCACATCTGGATTTCATAGTATTGGCCTATTTTGCAAACAAACACTTTTTTAAAAAGAAAAAAAAGATCACCTCTCTGAGAACATTTAAGGATTTTTTTTCTGCTGTCTCACAAAACACAAAATCAAAAAAAACAATCTCCAGTTTCATATTAAGTCATGTTCCTCTATTACAGGAAGCCATTGGGCACACACAGCACACAGACTTCTTCCTGCCTTGGCCATTCACCATGCACAATAAATATGCAGGAAAAGCTAGATGTATATATATGTATATATATATATATCTCTAAGATGTGCTACATCCTGACCAAACTTCTGTAGGGCTGTAACACCTAGATAGCTGGTACCTCCATGGACAAACCCAATCACTTTTCTGGTGTGGAATTCATAGATAGCCAGGCTTAAAAGTAACAAGTAGTTGAATGGTGAAAAAAGGCTCCAACATAACAGTTGTCTCACACCCCCAGTTTGAGGGGAACAAGAATCTTGAGGTTTCTGTTTAGTTTTGTTTTTTAAACAGGAAATTTCATTCTGGACAAAAATTACATTCTGACTGATGCTTACTATGAAGAGAAAAGCAATTAAAATAAGTCAGGTATTGTATCACCAGACTGCTTTTACCCAGCAAAAAATTTTGACACAGTACAAGTGTTACTCCTTGTTAACTTTAGACATGAGTTAGGTCCCACATGCATGACTGATGGTGAAAATTAGCATATTTAATCTGTCCAAAAGTCTTTATTTTTTACCTTTGATGTTACCAAAAGAGAAGCAAGGAAACACCTATTTATCCTGCTTCTAACTCCTCCTAGTCTGTGAGGAACAGCAAGCCAGGAGACGCTGGAGTTTGCACTAAGGACACAAAGGAATTACACCCATTCTCCAGGTGTTAAACCTTCCAAATCAACCCTCCATGCAGAACACCACTACACTGATAACTACACCTCCTGGAGCCTGACATGTTTCAGTAGAGGAGCAATACCTTGGCTCATTATGCATAAAGAATTCACAAACAATGCATTTTCTGGGGTTCTAATGCACTCAAAGCAGCAGCCTGCATGAACATCCTGCATCTCATTTCATGAATATTTAATAAAAGCATAAAAGGCTCAAGAGCAAATTTATTTGCTATGGATGCTTGCTGCACAGGCATATTAAAATAGCATGAAAACCTACGATGGAGAGATGATAAAACAGATGCAGCAACCTGGTATGTGTAGTTTTGTCCCATGTATTTAATGACTATAACACAAAAAACTGAAGGACATAAATGAATCAATGTGCAAAATATTTATGTACACATATGTATTGTAAAACCAGATCAGTTCACACAGACATGAAAATACATGGAACTTAAATACAGGCCAGGCCCTTTTTAAAAAAAAAAATGCCTAAACAAGGACCTGAAGAAGCCAATGGCTCATCCTGGCAAAACTCGAACTATTCTTCTTCAAGCAATACCATAAAACCTGTAGCACTTGCTTTTAATTTTTGAACTCTTATTCCTTTTATCTTCTATGACACAATCCATGACACTCATCAATGTCAGCAAATAAGATTTTTAAAGAAATTACTTATATTTACCTCAGACTAGCATTCATTTGTTTAAAAACTGAATTAAAAAAATGCTAAAACTGAACATAATATTTTACTCCAGAGAAAACATTTTGATCAAAAAAGCTGAGCACTACGGATAAAGGCATGAATTGCATACTTTTCCTACCAAACTCTTTTCTGCTCATCTGCCAAAAACAAAAAATGCCCATTATTTGCTATTTTCACACTGTTTCCATGTTGTGAATTCAAATATCATCTTCTATGGCAATATTCTAGTTTGGCCAAATTGCAAATATTACAGAAATTATTTAAAGGGAGGGGACACACCAATAAAATACATCCACATTTCTCCAGTCTTCAGAGTAATTAATTCCCCACAAAAAAATAAAACTCCCTCTTATGACCACTTGGATGCAACCTCAGGTATCTTTGCACTCAGTATAGTATTGGGAAGTGCTGGGATATTTGGAAAGTGCCTAGGCACTAAAACTACAATGCTGCCTTGCCATACCCAGCTCTGAAATGAGCAGGCAGAAGGTACAACAGCCACAGGTCTGCCACAGGCTACCAAAGATTATGGAAAACCAAGAATAGGAAATCAGGCTACAAATCTTTATTGTGTTTTGTTACTGAAAATCAGACATTTTTTAGCAGACAGACAAGCAGGAGGCACATAAGTCAAAATGTTTGGCATGGGACATAAAAGGCACTAAACAATATTGGTAATCAACCCTGCAGCAACTCTTTAACATCAAAGAGATTTGGTATTTTATTCTTGATATGAATGCATGTATTTAGAATGGACAGATTTAAAAAATATATATATAATATTCAAAGGTTTTATGTGAAAAACCCAGCCATAATCTGTTGCTATATTTCATACCACAACTTTTGTTGATCCTTTAAGCAAATTAAGAACAGGCTTCATTAAGAACCAGTTCTGTATACTGCTGGTTGTTTGTTTATTTTTTCAAATTATCACTTAATGACACTCAGAGAAACCATTAAAAATGCATGGCAGTCATTCTAGCCAGTATGAAGTGTTGCACTTCATTTAATGATTAAAATGTAATTACCTGCATAGAAAAGCACAAGATAATATGAACACCATAAGAGAGTTTAATGTGTTTTTATTCTGAATTTTGAGTACTATAAATTGTTGTATATTATGGCAGTGAAAATCCAAAATCACAGGAGATGCACAAGTGCAGAACGACACAAAGTTTGTGTCACAAAAAGGATTCAGACAGGAGGCACGCTTCATTAAAGCCCCTGTTGCTGTAGAAAGGGGATGTTTCTTTGTCCTAATCCCCAATTAAATTCACCAACAGTTGTAATATTCACTTCTTTGGAGGCTCATTTAAGTCCTTAGTCTGATCAAACATCTAGAAGAAATACATCTGTGGGCCTTAGCAGATTTTACAGTTCTCCATAAGCACTATGTTAAGCTTTATATCACATCCAGCCTTCTCACTGGCAGCATTACATCATAAAATAGGTCTGGCTGATTCCATAATAATTTCACTATATGTCCATGCCTGAATTAAATCAGATACATATGAATAGATAGATACTCTGATCTTGCTAGGTAGTAACAATAATGGGACCACAAGCAAGAAAAATAAAATTGTAGAGAGAGTAAATCAAATCTGTTTATTGATAGCTGCCAAGTTCCTTTACATAAGACGACAAAAGTCTTAAAATAAGTTTATTAACTAAAACCCAACAACCCATGTCATGTGACAAACCCATCCATTTTTACACAACAAAACTGGTAGAGTGCTGTCAATTTATCTGTCTGCCAAAATAATTACTGTCAAAGACAAAATAAGCTGACACTGGTGATACTCAACTTCTAAGAGCCAAGTTCCTTCTCTACAATCTTCAAAACATTAAATGTGTTCTGAATAAATAAATTATGCCAAACCAGAGTCTAGTATGCTCCCAGACATACTGTTTAGTGCTCCATTTCACAACGATTTAAAATTGAAACATTTATCTGGTACACCATCATCTTATTTATAAAGTCTTTCTGAAAAAATAATGCAACTAGGTAAAACTACATTAAAACAGCATGCAGACGGAACCATTAACAAGAATGACTGATACAATAAAAGCAGACAGCCTGAACTGCTACTTCTGTGGCAAACTTTGCAGTGATAACAAACTAATGGCTTGCCATTCCAGACGACAGGAATGCTCTCCACATGAGGTGGGCACTGTTGAACCTGGAATGATCTCAGGATGCATCATGCACAACATTTCTCAGTGTGCTGCTGCTCTTTTAGGAATCCAGCCTGAAATACACCACTCACTGAACCTTAAGATGAAAAACTATAAAGACTATAAAGTAGTTCTCCAAATATTATCCCTGGGTTTGACTTTTTTTTTTATTTCCCAATCACATAATACAGTCTAACAAGATTGCACACACAAACAAATCACAGGCACTCAAAGAAGGAACCAAAATTAAAACTTAAGTATGAAACCAACAAAAATGATGGAGTTATGATAAAGCCTAAGAAATTAATTCTAAGATAAGGCAGAGTGTCAAATTAATTTTTAAAAGTACTGCTGTTGTTATACACCAGCAGTTTTCTGTTCCTATGTCTTGTAGATAATTTTTTTAACAGAAGACTCTTCCATGCTTCCTATCATTTCTCACAATCTTGTTTTCCTTTCCAGAAACTATACTCCTTGCCCTTAAACAAGCCTTCACAGAAAAGTCCAAGGAAGCAATTTGGAGAAACAATGAAATTCATTATTCCAAATCCACAGCATGGAAATATCTACCAGTTTATTCCCTTTTTAATTTTTATGCCCCCTTCCTCCTTCAGTAAGCACAAATTTCTGTGTCTCGTCCCTTTATTAGGGAATAAGTCCACTGTGAGGTAATCATGACTAGGCTAATATGAGAACAAAACACTTAAGACCATAAGAAACTTGTCCTGAAGGACTCAGGAACCACTTTTCAAGGGCTTCTGATTATTGTTTTAAATGATCCTTTTGCAAAAACATGCTGTAGAAGTGTCTGTTCATTTCAAAGATTCAGGGACATGGTGAACCAATTCAAGCCTTTCTCTGGGAGAAAATATTCCATTCCAAACCATGATAGGCTAAAATTTTTGGTTAGTTGTGACAATGAAATTGTGATAACCAAGTGCTTTGGACTGCCATAGTCTCTGTTCATGACACAAACTATCAGTACATGGTTTATCTCAGAAAACACACTGCAGCTGTAATCCTGGGCACCAAAGCTTACACTACTTGTGTGCAACATAACACTTTATGTAAGCTTCAAAGTAAAATGAGGTTCAAAGAAAAATTCTACCTGACAGAAGAATTTAAAAGCATAAATGATACAAAGTCACATATAATATCATGATGCAGAGGAGAAACTTGGAAAAGTTTTCTAGCTCCTGTTTTGTTTTACACACAATCAGTAGCCAATTACAAGAAGTATGAACCTCTGAAGTATGAGCCTCTGATCCCTCCCTACCATCTCAGATTAGAATAAAATTATGATAGTTGCTACTCATGATAAATGACTTACAGGGAACAGTAGATAAGTGAAAAATTACTCAATTTTGTTAAACACCCATTTAAATTCATTACTAAAATGGGTACACTGTGCAATTTCCTCACTAATTTTCATGTCCTTTTATTTAATCACACAGAGTATGCACTTCAAAAGAAAATTTGTAATTGAGGAGGGAGAGGAAACAAGCGGGGGTTTTTAGGAATGGTGCCATCTTAGTGTACATTAGATACTAAACTGCTAGAAGGTGAAAATAAGAGAACCTTTTTCCAATTAACAGTTGCATCATTAATAAGCAGATTAAAACATCCTGCACTTTATACCTTACTGATAATGCCTCATATAATTGCTCAAAACCGCAAAGTTTGAAATTGTGATTTTAAAGGCATTCTTGTTAAATTAAAAATAAGCTGCAAAAGGTCAAATACTGCCATATCACTTCTACATTCACAGAAGAAACTGCTTTTACTCAACCTAACTGTCTCCTTAAAACTGAATTATGACTTTTGGTAAGATATTGGGAAACTAGAGCAGCAATATATCAACAAATAAATACAAGTTTCTGTTTCTGCACCAAACTAAAAACTGTGTTGGACTACCACAGGATTACCAAAGGATTGGATTACCAAAGGCCTTTTCCAGGCCTGAACATTCCCACTGACTTTACAACTAAACTGCAAAATATAGATTTTCAGCTTTTAAAGGATCAGAAGCACAGAGACTTTCAGTATCAGATGGTTTACAGAATTTGTAGAAAAACTGATGTTGCAATAGCAAAAGTAGAACTTTTAATTTTATTCTCTGTAACTATATAACTCCTGCAAATGCAAGTTTTAGAATTAATCTGCTTTGAGTGATGAAACCGGACTGCCCATTCTGGCCTGGTTCTCTGCTGCTTGCTGCACAGAGCTGCACAAAACCCAAAAGCACTTGTTCTTGAGAAAATTGAAAGCAGTCTCAATCCTGGATAAAAATCCATTTTCTGAACTGCTCCTTGGAAGAAGCAGTCCCACCTTACTCCTTGCTGAGGGTTCCCCAAATGAGTTGCATTTTCGTTCATTGTCCTAAATAAAAATGTGGAATGGGAGAGGAAAGAAAAATAATTTTGACTCTGTTGGTGTTATATTTAAACACACATTTCAAGTGAAAGAATAAGGAAGAAAATAATCCCCAACTAACACATTATATGAATTTACCACAATGTGTAGAAAGAGTTCACAAGTTAAATGATCTGATGAGGAACAGTTTCAAAGCTAATAAGAAACTTCCAAGACATCAGCTGAATACCTCTCCTATGGCACCACACAGCACTAGAGGATTAGTGCAGCATGTCCTGGGGTTTGGATGCAATAGAAAACAACAAGCAATTTTCTAGTCCTAATTAACTCCTGTTAAAAGAAAGCCTTTATAACAATAAGCTTTTCAGAGAGGCAGAGGGAATGCCACAGCAATGGTATTATGTACATGATGAGCCATGGCTATAAAACCAGTTTTGTACTTGGATCAAAGAGGTACTACAGGAATATGTGGCATTTGACTCAGGAATAAGAACTACAGCATGGTCTTGGAAAAGGCAAAACAAAACACCTTCTGGACCAAACTGTGAACTGCTTTCTTTTTCCTCACCCCCAATCTGTGCCTAAGATTCCTTCCATCACTGAAGGAATGTCTACATAAAAAACATTTGGGAAAAGTCTGTTGGATCTCTGTGTTAGTCTTTAAAACATGTTTGGAAGAAGCTATTTATAACTCCTGGTCTGCCTATAAACATGGGAAATTTAATATGAAAACAGTTGTTTTATTACATCTTCTAGCCTGTTGAGGATATTATTGTTTAATAAAGACTTTTTTCACACATAAAACAAAGAAATATTTCTTTCCAAGTTACTCAGCATACGAGGAATACGTACTATGAAAGGATCTTACAGCAACAAAGGGGATCTGAGAAGCTGAAGTTTTAACTGAAGCAATCTGCTCTTCAAAATAACAAGCAGAGAGATGTGCTAATGGCCTATTGCTACACCAGAAATACTTGATCTAAACAAGCCATCTCTAATATCCCACTGCAAACCTGTCTCTTCAAATAAAGGTAAATGAATCACTATGTCAGATGCAAACATTAAAAGAACATTTTAAACGACTAATTCTGGACATATAAGAACCTCAAAACTTTTCAAAGACAGGCAGGCCATTAGTCAAAAACATTATTTGAGCTTCATCATCTTAATTCATTGCCATATGGAAAACAATTCGGCCAAAACTCTATTTTCCAATGGAAGGCTGCATATGAAAATTTGCACCAGGAGCAACATGCTTTCTTCTGGTGTATTTGATGATTTTTGGCACCTTAATTACCTTCAGTCCCCATCAGTAACTAGGTCAGGAGTCCAAGTGAGCTTCGGAATCAGAGAGGTTATTATTAAAATCTAACATAAGAATTATAAGAAATAAAATGTTTTAGGAAACAGTTTTTCTCTCCTCCCAAAGGAGGACAAAAGTAGAAGAATTTCTCATTTAGGGAGCAAATTATTATTGCCAGTTTAATTTGATTTGAATAATTGGTATTTAACTCTAATATCTAATAAACCCAAGCAAAAATTCAGATAACCTTCTTTCAAATGTTAAATTGATTAATGATCAGTACAATGACTAATGATATTTTTCCTTTATGAATGTAGCTGATGAACAAAACACTGAGGACAACACAAACATTTAATTGATGAGCCCAGCACAGACCTTTAGTGAAGTGGGATAAGAACAGAAAACTTTCTGCTCTGGAAAGCAAAAATCAACTTTGTATCCAGAGTTTAAAAAAAACAAGTGTATTTTAAAATGGAGGTAAATGAAAAATTATTAGTAACTACTGTTATAACAGGAACTCCAGTCAAGGTCATGGCCATAAAAGCAGCTGAACAGTCTGTATTTTACAGTACTCCAGCCCCCTGCAGATGTATTGCAAGAAACATTAAAAGGGCAAATCCAGAATCATAACATGATTAGTTAAAAATTCAGATGAAACACTCAAAAGGACTTCCAAACAGAGAAAACTTTGGTGGTTATGATAGTGCTGTTACCATCTCAGGTTTTTTCCTGTTGTTTCAATGCTGGCCTCCACTCCTTTCTTCCCTGTGTCTTAGTTTTTTTTTTCCTTCAGAGACCTTTCTTATTCACTGCAATTCCTGCTGAGAAGCAAAGGTTGGCTAAGCCATATGCAGGTCAGTGTTCTCATTAATCAGCAGCCACTGGAAATCCCCAATCACACCTGAAGATCAGAATAAACCCTAATAATAAAACACTATCACACCCCTATTTGTATTCTGTGTGTAGCAGTCAGAATAAAAAAAATATAGAAGCAGGGACATGTTAAGGATAGGGGAAAAGGCAAACTTAATCAAAACTAATTTGACACATTTTATTCTGGAAAAGATACTACAGCTTTGTGAAATCCGCAGAAGTGTGGCAGATGATATTCTACATTGATGCACTGAAGCTATTTTTTTCTTGTCTGGCACTATTGTTTTTTCTTAACATTCACTTTCCAGGACAATAAACAAAAAAGCAGAACTATAATTATTTTTGTAATGGTTTGTTAGCATACAACTGTTTTTCATAACCCTTCTTCTCTCTATCCTCAATCAAAATTTAGGTCATGATACTTCAGAATATAGGATCTGTTTAGTAAAGAGTGCTGTATATGTAAGCAAGGGTCTATTTCTGGAGAATAAACCACCAGGGTTTTGTGTAAATAACAACCAGAGATATTCAGATGGTAATTTCACATGTGGCTGTCTCAAAATCTGGTTTATCAGACTGAAAACCAAATACATAAGGTTTTTTTGCTAATAATCACTGATAGCTATCAATGCAATTTACATCAAGCATTAAGGGAGTACCAGCAGCTACATAACAATGAGTTTTAAGAAAAAAGTGTTGCTGAAATAAGTCATTGCCACTGCAACGCCCCTTCATTAAATGAGCCTGCTTACAGAGGTCCCAACTCTGTAGCATGAAAAAGCTCCATGTCCCTCTTGTCCTGAGGAGCCCAGAACTGGACACAGTATTCCAGATGTGCCTCACCAGGGCTGAGTAGAGGGGCAGGATCCCCTTCCTTGACCTTCTGGCAATGCTCTTCCTAATGCACCCCAGGATCCCTCTTGGCCACAAGGACACACTGGTGGTTCAAGGACAGCTTGTTGTCCACCAGGACCCCCAGGTCATTCTCCACACCATTTCTTATTCTTCTTTTCAATACATAGCAGGGCTTGGCAACATTCACTCTTTAACAGACTTCAATAATGCTCTAACATACTTCCAGTAAGCTATAACAAAATAAGGCTTTCAAGATCTAGTCTTAATATCATTTTTTCTTTTAAACGAGGCTTTCAAGAAGTGATAAGCAGGTTTCTTGGCCTGATCATAGTTTTAAAATTACACGTACACTGATTTATTTTTAACTATGAATATATATGTCTAGATTTATATTTAAAGGACCTTTTTAGGCATGTATTGTAAAAATATAAAAGGTTTCTAAGCATCTCAGTCTTATTATCAAATCTGTGAAAATCCAAGTAAACTTCTGCAAGCGGCAAAACAATCATTATTATATATGTTACACATTTAGTTTTTTGAAGACTGTCTGGCCCCTTCTCCATTAATTCAGTATTACCTCCTAATCCTTATTTTTTCAGAAGTCATAAGTCTTTGAAACTGCTTGATAAAGAGGCCTTCCTACTGAGATTACCAATAGTCTTTTTATAGAAGCCTGTAGGAACACTCTCTAAAAGCAAAAGAAGATTAGCAGAGTATAAAAATAATTGGACTCTAGTGCTGTATTGATGTTTTAGTGGAAAGATTTGCTGTCATGACTGGACCAAGTTATCTGCTGGTAAATTCCACTGGAGACAGCACATTTACACCACTGATACTTCATCCTGTTCTTTATGCAATAAATATGTCTAAGAAGGTGAGATACTTACAGTGTTACAGATAATTTGACATATTTGTATCATTGCATGGATCTATAAAACTTAAGAAGTAATTTCTCAGGTAATGGAAAGGGTAGAAAAAAGATGTAGATAGAAAGAGTGACACTGTCAGATATATTGCCTCATTTTAGAAACATTAGATATTAAGAAGTAATTTCACTTCTTCAGGAACTTGTCTAAAATAACAGCTTAACATACTTCAATATTTATTATTACTGCCTAGAAGCTTAGTATTTACAGCCTCATCCCCTACAGACACAAAATAAAAACAACACTCTAGTCATCCAAAGAACACTTACAGAAAATAACACAACTGAAAAAATAATTTAACATATCTTACAAAGGATAATTTAAAGAGAAAAGGTGTGATACTCTACTGACAAGCATATTACATAAATTTCAGGTTTGGATACTTTTCCCAAGAATCTAATCTGCATTCAGGGTCTAAAGTTTCTCTATATCTCAAGGCACAAGGATTGGGTTCACCACAGCTGCTGATACTGCACTAAGCTGTCAATTGGAAGGAGCAGGGAAAGAAGCAGTGAAGTCTGTATCCTTGCACCAAATATTTTGGCAACTGACATCTATTTTCTACAAATTTCTATCTCCTAACCAATGAGGAAAAAAATTCAAGACTGATGTCTGTGTCAACAACAGCAGGAACCACAGGCTGGTTCCTCCTGCACAATTTGAGTATGACTGCCGGTCCCACACAGAACCACACAGAAGTCAGGAGCAAGGACTGTAACTGGATTGAATGTTCACACACAAATACTGCAGGGTAGAAAAAATTTCATGCAAACTCTCTGCGTAATAAACCCTTTCTTTTGCCCTCAGAAAATAATACTTTTCCCTCTACAGTATAAAGTAATTGAAAGTTTGCTTTAAATCATAATTTGAACACAAATGCTCTTACTAGCAGCCTCCATTTTTCCTCTTCCATCTGTGCCTCACAGGTCTCCTATAATTACCCATCAGCTGTTTAGACACACAGCCCCAGAGGCTGGTTTGGTTTTACATTTATTACATTAGGAAAATGCCATTGTGCAGTAGCCAGAGTGACAGGATCAATATACAGAAAATGTTTTCACTCTGAGTTCCACAGGCTATTAATTCAACCTTCTTCTGCAACCCTACTATTTTCTTTGTATTGCTGAATATAGTTTTGCTTTTCTAAAGTCCCTCCTCATTTTATAGCACCCTGAGAAAATAAGTAAAGCCCTTCATGCACAATACACTAGACATTTGATTCTGAGTACATGTCATTACACTCCTAAAGCTATTTGATTACTACTCTGGATACCTTCAAATTAATTAAAATTGAAGAGTTCTTGACAAAACACACCAGCATTCATCACAGAAACATCAGGTCAGTTATTATGTTCACAAAATTATTTAAACCTTTCTGAGCTTTCAGAAAGGGAATTACTGCATTTGTGAAGAAATCATTCTGTAATTTTTATCTATATTTCTCCCCAAGGCTCCTACACCCTACAGATTTCCTAAGAGTTTGGATTTGAAACTAATAGAAAACTGTGTTTCAAGTATATTAGAATCCCACCCATCGGTTCTACTGTTGAGGTAATATTACATTGCAGTATTCAAATGGAGCAGTGGTGCAGTTATAAATAGTTCAAAATTAAAGGTATGTGAATCATTAAGAATTCTACTTAACTGTCATTAAACAAGAAATTTGCAGAGTACCAGTTTGTTTTTTCTTAATTCTCTTCTACCAGAGTTCATTTTCATTAGATTCCTAAACTGAAATTTAGAGGTAAAATACAACTTAACTGGAGGATAATTTGATTATTTTATTATTCAAGGATTATTTGTTTGTACATTAGTCTGGGGCTATGGAGACGATATGCACTCTGAAGTATTTCCATTTCATAAGCAAAAGCAGACAACATTCAGCAGTCTGCTAGCCATGAAATTAGGATTGTTTTATATATCCAAGGGCAGCTCCTGCAGCTCTTGTTTTTCCTGCTACACCCCTCAGTTATTTCCCTACTCCCCCAATACTGAGTTAATAAGCAACTTTTCCTTGCTGCCATACAAGAAACACAGCCTAATTTAGACAGCTTCAGGCTGCCCATTTTTATTTTCTCTCCTTATCTTCCACTCTTTGAGCCTGTTTGTGCAAGCACAAAGGAAAGCTGAGCAGCAGCCTGCCCTGGCTCCTCAGAATACTCTATCACAAACTTTTCTTCACCCATCCTGTTACGGGTCTTTTGTCAAGTGGATGCCTAGCATAGGAAATTAAATGACTAAATCCTTTTACTCCTCTATCAGTCAAGAACTGATTCAGAAGAAGAAAGGAAAACTGCAGCTAAAGATTCTATTAAAACTCAGGAATTTACCATAAATTTCCAAATTGGTTTCAAGACCACCTGCATCTTGACCCATCTCTGGTGATCTAATAATCAGCATATTATAGATATAGATATTTCTCCCTGGCTAGTGAGCAGTGCCAGGGCAAGCTAACTTTTAATGATATTTGGCTTCTCTCAAGACTCATAAAAGGACATTAAGTCTTCTTCTCAATGTCATCAACTTTTCAAGCCTGGCATTGTGCTTGGAAAAGCACATTTTCATTCTCTTAATACTCTACTAGTTTTGTGGAGTACCACCTCCCTACATCAGAGTAACTTTCAGCTGATCTACTACAACCTGTGCTTACTCCAGCCCGGCACTTGGTAAGTTTTTTCATATAGGTACAGCTGACCATAGACAATGATCTATGAACCAAACAAACCTAAAATCCTCAAGTGGGCAGATGCAGGATAATTCTGTGTTTTGAATCCTATACACCCACAGCTTTGTCTCATTAATTGAGCTGTAACTTGAGTAGTGACCCAGTTTTTGCTGCATCTTTTATTGTTAGAACAAAACCAATTATGAACAGCTCCCAACAAAATTAAATCTTTTTCACACTTTTCTTAAAACACCCTGCTCATTTCTGATACACTTAAATTTAATTCAGTCTCTGTAGACCTCCCAATACCTTGAATGTACACAGATGAATGCAGAAAGATTAAACATTTTCTTACTGTGACCTACAACAATGTGCTGAAACTTTAATTATTATGTTAATTCAAGCATTGGGCCCAGTGGATTTATTATATCCCAGAAGTTAATGCAATCTACTCTGAAGTGAGATGTAAGCATTAGCTGCATCTAAGTAGTTTGTCTACAAATATTTAGGCAGTGCAACTAATGGCTACACACTAAATTTTTTCTTAAAAATCTAACCTTAATTTTGGGGCTTTTTCCTTAAGTAGATGAGCAATTCCTCAGAAAAATGTGAAACTGTGGTTCCTTGTAGGAACAAAAGTTTGTGTCTCGATCAAACATTATCATCCCCAAATTCCAGCCTTTTGAAGCAAGAATGGTATTCATTAGATTAAAAATAAATAAAATTATGCTTGTCTGGACTACCATCACAGAATAACATTGGGGAAAATAGCCCTAACCAACAACTCTTATTTCCACCGCAGGACAGGATCATGTACTGTCTACACTGTATTAGAACAAAAATATCTAATCCCAAAATAGCTAATTTGAAATTTTGATGGCTTATATATTAAAGACAAGAAATACCCCAAGTTTTAATGATTTAAAGGACCAGCATGGGAAGAAATATCAGTCACTAAAAATTAAGATTTGACCTTGTTCCTAATAGACAGTTACAAGTGTTTCTGATCAGCTATCCCTCACATCAAATTGCTAACTGGAGGATACAGTTTTGTATCATTCACCTAGAAAAAATGCCTGTTTTTTTTTTTTTAATTGTCCACCCTGTCAGCCAATATTTTTCTTATTTTCTTATTTAACAACATGATTGATAAAAAGGAAACTCAGATTTTAAATAGTTTAGAAGAGTAAAAAAAGGTGAAGAAACTTGATGGGGTGAACTTGCCAGACCTCAGTCAGACTGGAAGAACTTTGCTGAGTACACAAACTTTTTTCATGTAATGGAGCTGGAGATAACCTATATAGTCTTATTTTTCCTTGGTTTGATATAGAATATTTTCTATTATAGTATCACAAAAGCACCTGTGTTGTCATTAGAAGTAATGTGGCTTTCATTAAGAGACTATTAAAAAAATGTGTAATATAATAAAGGGAAGCAGGAATTAAAGAAAGCTTTCAAGCTTTATACTGCCAAACCAGGGATTTTATCCTGTGCTCATTTTTGATTATACATTTTAGTTGCTTGCCAACATATTGCTTTGATAGCTATCACAAAGACAATTCCATAATTATCAGATATAAATCTTTATGTTCCAAATAGAAAAAATAAGCTACAAAGGAATTCTTCTATCAATATTTTCTCAAGTTGATGTAAATAAATAAGCCTGATGTTAAACACCATGAGTAGCTCAAGTATATCTTTGTATTGTTTTTAAGCAATATGCTCACAAGAATATTTGTTTCCTGTATTACATTAAATATTTTCCCACACAAGACCCCCCATTCAAAGGATTCTTACACATTTCTACTCTACTCAAGTCTTACTGTTACACTCATATCCCTCACATGAAATTAAGATGCTTATTAAAACACAGATCCAATACAAACTTGGTTGGTTTTTTTCCTTAAATTCTTCAAGATCTGAACTGGTTCACACTCCAAGGATAACATTTGAACTTTAGTGTAATTTGTTATATGAATGCAATCTAATTCCCATTTATGCAAGTGTATATTTATACAGGATCACAACCAGGGAATAATTTCTAAATGTATGTTCATTAAATTAGTTGCTTCTGCCACAATTCAGTAATTTTTTAGATACCTAAATGAAAAAAATTCAAATAATTTTAAAATACACTTTTTAAAATACACAAGTCCATCCGATAAACGATGTCTGTTTTTCCTCCATGCTCAAAACCAAACAACTTTTTTCTTCATAGTGAAAAAAAAAGCTTTTTCCACAGATAAAGAGAGTTCAAAGTTACCATGGTGACTGAACAAAAAGTCACTAAGGACTTGCTGCCAAAGCCCTTTATAGCATGTAAAGAGTACATTCAGTAAGAGATATTGGAAAAATCTTTTATGATTATTTTAAATACACAGAACTAGCAAAATCAGTGGTGATTGTTATGAACAAATGTTAAAAGTATATGTCTCGGTTATTTTTGCAGTGAGATGCACCACTGAGAGGTTTGTTAATTAAAGGTCCACTACTCAAAGTTGTGTAACAGAATACTGGAACACCTGTTATTGTATGAATATTACTACATTAAATTTTCTCAGCTATATGTTCTGTTGTCATAAAAAAAGATAACTTAAGCAAAGTATTCATTATACCTCAAATGAAGCAACTAATTTCTTGCCTGAGTCTGACAACTTAATGCAGTAAGCTACTGAAAAACCAGTTATGCCATGAGTTGTGTGAGAAAATACAGCCCTGATTTTACACTATTGCATGTACCCCAATACATATTTTAAAAAAACCCCACATATTTCTAATTTATTCTGTAAGGTATACTACAGTATTAGGACATTTCTGTATTAGCTATAACCAACTTAAAATAATTTATTGGATAATATTATACTTGGACTTCTCAAGAGTCAGATCCCAAACTTCCACTGGCACTCCTAGGGCTAGGCATGTCATCATTCAAAAGGGGTTCTGAAATTCAGCATAACCGGTATTTTAATGAACTAAGTTCTTAACCATTCCCCATTGCTGCTACCTTGTGTTATTCTACTCTCTTCAGGACAGCTGAGCATGTCAGTGTCTTTAAAGGAAGACAGGCTGAAATTTGGTTAGGCACTTAAAACTACTCTGAGATTTACCTAGACCATTAACCATCAAAGCAGGCATGAACAACTTTATTCTGTCCTTCACTACATGTGCTTTTATTCCTATGTCTTTCTACTAGTTGTATAAATAGTTCTTTTTCGTTTTCTGAGGCCTCACTACAGGATGCCAAAGCCTGCAAAGTCATTGAGGAAATTTCAATTATAAACAAGTAATTGGCTCAGAGAACAAAATCCCACACTAGTATGCTTGTTGCTGAGTCCTCTAAAGAAGTAAAATAATCACAGGCTTTTACTCTACATCGTATCAGTCATTACACTTCACATATAGGCCTTGTAAATTTACACCTTGTGTTAGGATGGACCCTAGAGCACTCTACTAATTAATTCTGGGTTGTATTTTAAAAGACATCTGACGTATTGTCATAAACCTTTCACTGAAGTTTTGTAGAGATGAAAGGATGTCAGGGTCAGCCTACGCTCTATAAATCCTTGGTATTTTTGGTCCTAGTTTCATGATCTTTCAGAATTATATGGCAATAGTGCCCAGTGCTTGCAATATATAGGGACACACAAGGATGCCACCTCACCTAAGCAAAAAACCTCTGAATTCTGCAATTACTCACCCTGTGGCACCTGTGGCATGTTTAAGTGTGTGCACATTATTGTAGAAGTTAATTCAGAAAGTCAGTGTGGATTTACCTTTCTGCTGAGCAGAAAGATGTGAAATACTAACTGCAAGGGCATTCCAGTCATATGAGAGTTTTAGCACAGCCCTGCATACACAAATGTATACATCTGAATATTTTGAAGATTCAATGTAGAAGATGTGTCCTCTCCATTCCCTAGAATAATACTTTTCTTACAGTAGGAACCGTGTTATTTTAACTAACATACGATGATGAAACCAACTGTGTTCTGGGCTGCACGTCCAGCAGGTTGAGGGAAGTGTTTCTGACCCTCTACTCTGCCTTTGGGAGACTCCACCTGGAGTCATCCACCCAGCTCTGGGTCCTCAGCACAAAAAGGATGGGGACCTGTCGGAACAGGTCCAGAGGAGGGATGGAAAGATGCTCGGAGTGCTGGAGCACCTCTCCTGTGAAGGTAAGTTGAGAGAACCTGTTGTTCAGCCCAGAGAAGACTTCAGGGAGATCCTATAGGACCTTCCAGTACCTAAAGGGAGCCACAATAAAGGAAGAGAAACTTTTTATACAAACAGATAGTGACAGGACAAGGAAGAATTGTTTAAACTAAAGGAGGAAGATTTAGATTAGATACTAGGAAGAATTCCTTTACTGATAGGGTGGTGAGGCACTGGCACAGGTTGCCCAGAGAAGCTGTGGATGCCCCATCCCTGGAAGTGTTCAAGGCCAGGCTAGATGAGGCTTTTCACAGCCTAGTCTAGTGGGTGGCATCCTGGCCCATGACAGAGGGGTTGGAAGTGGATGATCTTTAAGGTCCCTTCCAACCCAAACCATTCTATGATTCTAGGTTTTGTTAATTTATTGATCCTGAAATAGTTAACCTCTGGGGATTTTGGTATTTCTTTTCACATTACATCTAGTTATTACTAGAGCAGATGGGAACATACTGAAGGGACAGTTTATGTGCCACAGCACATCTTGTGGTTCTATTTAGTAATCCAGACTTGGGACCCATCTGGACCACTTGGATCTACATATTAAAGTCCCTGTCCCCAGTTTTATTTCCTCCTTATATGTTGTGAGGGAGGAGAAGAGATGGCACATGCTTGGTTCTCACCCAGCATGGAGTTAAAATAGGCCAGAATCACCCATCTAGACCCAGACACTGACAAATATTTCCAGTTCTCAAAGTTTAGACGTCAAGTTCAGAGTTTAATCTGTAGAATAGCAGTCATACAAAAACAACATTTTCTAATATTTTTCTACTGTCTTCCCCTCCAATATCCTGAGATATCCTACAAGTACCAATGCACTAAACTTAAGAACTGAATTCAAACCCTGTAATTCTTCTCAGCACTTTGCATTTCACTTAGATTTGAAAATGACAAGCTGTTGGCCCCATTTTTGTCAACGTTTTTAATTAGTTCTGAATTTATGACAATTAAAGCTCACTGTTGCTTTTAAAATGAAGTTACTGAATTTGCCTTAATTTGTTTTCATTGCTCAGCAATGTGTGCATTTTAATTCACCATGGAAATATTCCATCCTTTCTGCTTTCTGTAGGGTAGACACTACCATCAATGCTACTGACATTTTTTTCCTGTGAAAATTATTGACTACAAAATAGACTGAAAACATCTTTTGGGAATGCTGGCCATGCTCCACATTTGACTGGCTCCATCTGTATCTCAGCTGACTCAAAGAACCCAATGCATTCCAAATCCTTTTTTTTTTCTTTCTNAAATATTGCACCATACCATTGATTTTGTATTTCTTGTGTCTGCAGCTGCAGTTTTGCTTATAGGCAAATAATGTCTATTATTCATTATTCTAAGGCCATGTACAGCACAAAAAATATGAAAGATGTAATTCACTTAAAAGCTGAGACACTACACAAAAATTAATTGGCACGTCTTAAAACTTTTTTGGGCTCAGGGAGAAGAGGGTTGAAATGTGACCGGCATTCTAATGAAGAAATAATTTTGGCAAGTTCTTAGACTCTTAATAGTAAATGACAAAATTCTATATATTAGATGAGCAAAGTTTAATCTCATATGCTTCAACCTCATTTCTCCTCCCTTGCTTTCATTTTTCATCAGGAAAGTAATTTTCTCTTCACAGGTCCTCTGTGAATTCATATTGTTCATGCACCATTTCTTTCATGAATGGCTGTAGACTGATCTGTACTTATATGAGTATCTGCAGACTACATGTCTTGGTCTGAAATTGCAGGAAAATCTTCTTCCAAAACAGCACTTAAAAAAATCTTAAGTTACAGTGGTTGAAATTATTAACCAAGCACATGGATGTCTAGTAACAGAAGTACAGTGTGACAACGTGTTTTCTACCTTAGATAACACGAATCTACTAAAAAAAAGTATCAAGACCATTTCTTTTGCAAGGATTCTAAAGTCAGTTTAATTGTGAAGTATTTCTTTCCTGATTTAACTTGTTATAATATTTTCTCTTTTAAAGTAGCCTTTGTAACAGTAAGGCAGGAACTAAGCAACATTCTTACAAGATATTATAATTAGAAAAACTAACCTTTTTATTATAGGCTATTGCTGTTCTCGTTTAACTATTAAGGTAAAAAAAAAAAAAATCCTTGCTCTAATACCCAATTCAAATTACTAAACAATAGAGAAAGCTGAATGAATTCCCCAGAGCCCAACTGTATCTCCATATTTAAAAAACCCATTACCATAAGTGAATACCTAACAAATTATGGGAGAAAAAAATTAAAACATTGTAAATTAAATTCTAATATCTGTTACTTACTTTTCACTGTGAAAGTTCAAGCTGATTTTTTCTCCTTTTTTTTGGCTCAAGTAGATTCAATGTCATTGTGCTCTGTCTGTTTGATGCTAACAAAAAGTTAACCCTATTACTAAGATGACTCTGTGTCTCTGTTTCTGTGCTCTCTATTTACCCTACACTCACAAGATTTAACAGTCTTTGTACCAAACAAGTTATAACTTCTCATAATTGCATACAGACATGACACAGCTCAGGAGTTCCATCTGGCTACCAAAGATGCCAAAAGTTCAACAAACAGTTGCCATTCTGCAGCAAATTTATATACCCTTAACATCAAACTTGTAACTGCAGTCCCCAGCAAACATTCCCCTCCACCTTCAAACCCCTCTAACCATGAAACACACCCATTAAAACCATATCCACCATTCCCTTTCTACTAGAATCTCATTCAGGTATTACAGGTCTAGCAGAGCCTTTGTAATTGACTTTTTCGGATGGTCTTGTGCACCGCCAGGAATTCCACTCCTTGATCCTTGTGGATCCCTTCCAACTCAGCATATTCTGTGATTCAGTGACTTGTAATTAAATCCTAACAATAAAAGGTGATAACATCGATTTTCTTTAAATTTTCCCTTTTGTGCTTGTATACAGAAACATAATAGCTCTTGATCACTTATCAAAGAGGACTGTAAAGTCAACAATGCACTTGCCCCAGCATACATCCCTATGGGAAAGCCTCCTTCCCAAGAGCATTACTGCCTTTTGTTCATGCCTGTCCTGTAATTGGTGCAGTCAAGTCAGAGTAATGTGCTGGAATTCTGTTGTTCCCTTCAATGCCTCTTATCAGAGCCAGACTTTGTAATGTGTTTGAAATGTGGATTACTTGTTCAGAGAAGGAGGCCACGTGGAAGCTGAATAACCCTGACCTCTCTGAGCTTGGAAAATCAAAACAGTACCAAAAAA
>VZRZ01006595.1:1103730-1127860 GCA_013398175.1 Climacteris rufus
AAAAAAAAAAAAAAAAGCATTCATGACTGGAATGGGATCTTAACATCTTTTTCAGCTGCACATTCAGTGGTCAGAGCATGGTGTAATTAGAAAAAAACTCAGAAAGTTGTTAAACAATTCTTTGTTCAAAATATATTGAGAAAGTTGCAAGAGTTCTAAAGCAGTCACATCACCAATGACATAACAAAACTCCATAAAGAGTGAGGAGGAAATGCCTCTATATTAAATCTATTTGTAGGTTTTCAGCTTCACACAATGTTTTTCCATCAACTCACCTCTGAACCACAAGTTTGTTTTCATAGGTTTGATGAATGTAACCTATGGACTGTAAATCCTGTTCCCTGTCGAAAAGGTTATCCACTTAGCCTAACACTTGGAACACCTTTCTTGTTTGTTGGTGGTGTAAATATCAAAACCACCTTCCAAATGCAGCTATTTGCTCTCACAGTTGAAATCCCTTGTGGAATGGGCCATATCTGTGTTTGAGGCTACCCTTTCTGGCCTGCCCACTAAACAGCTTGCAATACCCTACTTGCTTCTCCATAGCTGACCTTTCTCTCTAGGAGAGACTTTGCATACCCATCATCTTCACATTCTCTTCAGATCATTCTTCTTTACAGTGATGCACACACACAATAAAATCAATATTTTCTAAAAGGACAGCAAACAGGAATCTGTTTTGACATGCCATCTACAAGATTTGCCAAAACTTATTTTACCATCGTTGTTGTCATCAAGAGATGTTCGTAGCATGTCAAGCAACTCACCTACAAAATCAGACCTAAAGTTGACAATGGTTATGCAGGGTACTGAGACTACAGCTTTATATCCTATTTATTTGTTTTCTTCTGTCATACTTAAACCAGAAAAAAGTCTCTACTTCAAAAAGTCTGATACTTGTTCTCATGCATAGCAGAAAAGAGGCTCATTAAATAATGAGCTAATTAATTAACTATCTATTAATAGGGTTTCTGGGTACTCCAGCAGTACAAACAAGAGTGTTCATGGCATAAAGCCTGTGATTTCGCAATACCCCACAGCAAACATAAAACATTCTCTGTATGGCTAAAATCAGAAGGCTCTTCACTCCCTTTCAGTATCCCCGCATCACTTGGCTTCGCTTTCCTAATTGAGACATGGTGTACTTACATAAGGGTACTTCAATTTGTCTTTCTCCCATTCCCCTCCACTCTGTTACCTTCTCTCAGAAAGGCACTGCAGACTTGCAATAGTGTCACTACAGCTACTTAAACCTGTAACAAGCAAATTTCTTCTGGGTTTTACCCCCAAAAGCAACCATAAACCCAAGGCTGCTTTTTATTTTTCTTTTTAATCATCTGTCTAGATTTAATTGGTTTGCAGTCACAACACAGGTCATGTTGCATGCATTTATCACAAGACAACGACTTTGAGGTGCTGTGACACCAGATGCTATAATATCAGTTAGAATAGAATTCTTAGGTCTATTAAGCACCAGTGCCAATCCAGAGTAACGACAAAGAAAGCACAAAACATGAGGGAAGAATCAGTCATCAGTCTGAAAATCAGGCTTCTCAGCTTATATCAAAATCAGACTGGCACAGCTAGCATTTAATACCACTTTTACTCTATATCAAACCAGAGGTAAAAAGTTCTTTAAAAAAAGGACTAACAAGCATGACACACATTATTGTCCTTGCTACTGAGTTATAACACTACTGTATTTCTGTGGTCTGGCAGGGGCTGTCACTTCCACTTGTCATTGCTTCCAGTTACTGTGGTCTGATGAGACATGGTGCAAGATCACATGTCACATCTCTTGAACTGAAACACTAATGCAGTGATTTACTTAATACAGAAACAGCTTCATAAGGAAATTTGCATGTACAAGATTTTATTTTCTTGAAAGACTGGGGGGAGGAAGAAGAGATCATACATATGCCTGATGCTGACAGGTTTTTCCAAACAAAAAAACACTTGAATTCCCTGCTCCAAGCTCTCTCATTTGCCCAATGCCTGCAAAATCCACAAGTCAATTTGCTGCATTTGCTTGTGTTTGAATTTAGAACACATATTTACATCAATTAAGAAAAAAAACCAAACAACTTTAAAGCTGTGTTAGAGTTTTTACAAAATCATTAATTGAAGGGTTTCTACATTTTTGTATTTTTTGCGGTATAAAAACTCCTCTTTCTTTGAATAATCTTCCATTTAAAAATAACTTCCATTCTTCTAAAATCACATAAAAGTGGGGGTAATTCATCTGACCAGCACCCTGCAGGCCACACCTTAGTGTAATCCCACAGCATCAAGTTATTTGTCTATACATGTCACATGCAATAGCGATCTCACTTTGCAGTTGCTATAAGGCATAGAGTTGTGCTAAAACAGAAGTCCACATCTCCACACCAAATTAAGGAACTACCTAGTTGTACTCTTTTAGGTGCAATTCTCCACTTTTGAAAGAATTATTTACATTTCACTAGCAGAAGCATCAGCTCTAAATATCATCTTGCTGAAAATTGCCTTATCTACTACCCAAATGAAACAAGACCTTAGGGACAAAGAATTCAAAAGAAGACTTTTACTTCTTTCTTGGATTTCAAAGTTACACCATAAGCAACAAACTGTGTTTCCAAAAAAGTAAGCCAAATACTGATTTAGTCACAGACACAAAGTTATATGTGACTTCATCTTTTAACAACTTCCAACAGCATTACCTTGGGAGAGCAAAACTGTAGTAGATGACCAAAGAGTAACTTGCAATAAATGCTTTAATGAATAGTTGTGACAATTTTGAAGGCTGTCACCTTGGCATAAGGCCTCTGTCAGTATGTCTGTCTAATGTCAGCAGAATCAGGCATGACTTAACACTGGAAACCAGACAAGAAACTGGAAAGCTTTAGATACATGGGTCTTATCTAAAAGATTTGACCTTAAGTGCCATTGATTTAAGTGCAAGATGTTGTCAGCGCAGAGATGTTAATGCATGCAAACTTACTGGTTAACATACAGACATCACAAACATTTTCTCTTTGTTCCTGTAGTTATAAATTCTATAAGGCAAATGCAGTACTAGCTGACGAATTGGCATTTTTGGATGTCATGTACTTGAAAGCTACTTAACAAGTGCATTTTTATTCTATGTCATCGAGAACATTCTCATCATGTGCATGTTTAACTACTTACTAAAGTCTCTAAGGAGTTAACCATAAAAGTTACTTTTCCAAAAAAGGAAATGCCGTCAATTTTAAATCACTGTACACTAACAAATGTCAATACATAATTTGATCTTTACATTTTCACAGAAAAATAGACTTGCATTCTCTACACAACTACCACCTTTGATACTTCACTGATTATTTTCCCCTAACTATTCTTCAAATTCTTGCTTAAGTTATTAGAATTAGTGCTTAACAGCTCCTAATAAATCCTGCAACAACCATGCACCATTTAAAAGTTCTCTGGAGGAAGAGCTCAGAACTTGCAGTTTTCTTTCTATTTTGAGATTTTAATGAAAAACATAGAAAGATGGTACTGGTAGAATAAGACTGATACACTATCCACAACAGGAGAATATGCTGCCAACATATTTAAAATGTCAGTCTCTGAGAATGAACTAACTCCCATACCACCACTCTGGCGAACACATTTAGAGCTTGATCATCAAGACAATATCTTTATCAAGAATGGTAAAATATTAGCATATACAAACGAAAGGAATATTCTGTTTGCTTAAAATGCACACACAATCACACAGCAATATAAGTCCCATTAGCAATAAAGCAATTTTCTTTGTGAAATACTTACTAAGCAGAAATTATTTTATTACTCTCAATCCCAGTATTCTTATGCCTAGGACTGATACCTGAAGCTATGCTAACTATTTTGTTATTTGGCAGAAACCACTTATTTTTACTTTCTGTTTAAAGACCATTTGAAGCTATTCTCTAAAGGTTGTACATTATCATTACCTTTATTATAATCAACAGCATGTTGCTTGCTGTGCAATTCAACATCCTACATTTTCAGGTCCACATACGCTACCCAAGCAATATCTCTCATCTCCGTCTAGCATGACTAATTTTTGCCAAACAGAATTCTAGTTCATTCTTTGGCTTCTGTTTCTTGTCCATGAATTATTTCACTTAGGATTGTAAATAGTCTTTGGTTCATGAACTAAACTCTAGATAAATTTAATGGCAGCTAACAATGCAAAACTGTGCATATTTTATATCCCCAGTGATATGAAAGTCACTACATTCAAAAAACATCCTTTTTCCCTTTCTAAGCCTCAGCTCAACAAACAAGAATGGTGACTACTGAACACTGTCTACCTCTGGGAACTTTGTAATTGAGAGTGATTCTTAAACACTCTCTTGAGGCAAGTTCAGACACCCAAGCTGATTCCCCTTCTTTCAAGGAAAGTTTAGACGTATTTGCTCAATTTCTACACCAAGTGGTTTGGAGGCAGAGATCTCAGAGCTCAGTTAATTCTAACTACTAAAAAGCTGGCACACAGTTGAAACATAAGTAGAGACAGAATGGAAAGGAAAGACCATTTAAGTGATCAAGAACACGGTTTCTTACTATTGTTATACTAAACGTTTAAGCTGAAGGAAACCCCCCCCCCCTTCAGCTATTTCAGACAAAATACAATTAAAGATAACTGCAATTAACATGCTAACATCTCCGACTAAGTTTGAGGTTGGACTCTGAAACTTTCTGTTGCATTCAAGCGTTGAAAAAGTTTTTGCAGTGGTCCTGCAGCTCTCATTTCAGAAAAATAGAGATTAGTTCTCTGAAATTATTCCTTTCATTTTCAGTGACCTTTACTGTGTAGATGAATTCATTTTAAACAGTTTTCATAGTAAACAGAAATTTGTATTGGTCCTTCCAGGTCTACAATTTAATCCTAAAATCTCTATGATGTTGCAATAGATAGTAGCAGATAAGAATCCTTACTTTTTTTATAGAGCCATGTATAGGACCCTACCTTTCTCCAGCATCAACACTGAATATTGTATTTAGAAAGATTATTCTAGCATCCTTAACAACAATAGTCCTTAAAAAGAATGGAAGCTACCTCACCATGAGCAAATAATAATATAATGAAAAGGTCATTTATCATATCAAAAATTAACCGCATCATCAGTGCACACACACTTCTTTGTTCAATCCCCGAAACACTGTAGAACTTTAGGAAACTGGAACTATAAGGCTGTTTCAGATTAACTAAAAGTATTGACAAACTTTTATACTGTTTCTAAAAAATGCACTGTACTCTGGTGTTCTGAGGGTGGTTTCCATTATATTTCAAGATTCTTTCAGCTACATCAAGAGCGAAATGGTAGGAAAGGGTTTCCCCAATAGATATTTCTCCAGGCTCATGACATATTTTATTTACCTTGAAGTAAACAGAAAATGGGGTTGGATCATTAGACATCCAACAGCAAAAACAAAGAAAAATAAAAATAGTTACCTAAAAACAAGATTAAACAGCCTATAAATGATTTAGTTGAAGAAAGCTTCTGACTTTGGCCTTGAGAAGGCACAAAATGTTATTGATTCAATCCACTGTTTCACTGTTGCTCTGTTAAAGACATGTCACTGAATCTATAAATGGGATATTCTGCTGACTTTCTAAAAATATCATGTCTGCTATCGCAATTGACATTCATCTACAAAAAGAAAGTAGTATTAGCTTAATGTTACCTAATCTTGGCTTTTTTGGACTTTGTGAAATCTCTGCAAGCAACAGCTACATGAAGACCTGGAAAACCTTCCCACTGCAAACTCACTTAAGAGAAACCGCTATGAAATACAGTTAAATACTGATGATATAATTGATCCCCAACTTCAAGTCACCTGGAAACACTACAGACACCACAAAGTTCATGCATGACAGAACAGAAATATCTTTTGCATTAACTGAAGTTTCACGACACTATAGAAACCACATCGTGGGAAGACAACCACGTTCTAATATATAGTCTGAAAATTCTGTTGGAATATTTGTTCCAAACACGTTTCACCATTGTATTTTGACCAAGGATGGGTCTAAATTCAGCATTTGTATATTGGCTGTACCAGAAAACAGGAAAAGTATAAGATCTTCTTTCTAAAGAGACCCCTGAAGACGACAGAACAAGATTCATGATTATTCAGTATAACAGATATTGCAAAGTTAAATTACAAAAAATAATTACTGATTGGAACTTAGAACTTTCAAAGTAAAAATATGAAGAATCAATAAAAAAATTCATCCCAGCAATATTTCGCAAGAAGAAAATGCTTGGCAGAGTGTTCTGTATGTGATAGGAATATTTACTTTTACACTCACAACCAGAACCAATGTGATATTTATTCAACACCCACATTTGTAAGCAGGAGGTTCTGTGTTTATGTCCCTATGATGCTTTATTACTTTGATATGGCCAAAGTATTTTGAAAGATTAACCACTGAAAACAAAATTATACCTTCTACTTTAATATTAAAACTTAAATACTACCAGAACTTGACTAAATTTCTCAAAAATATAATAAAATGGACAAGTTGGCTTGATGCCCATTAGGGTTCCACAGCTACTTCTTATCTCAAAACATGGCCCCAGCTTCAGGCTTTTTTCTGCCCAAGGGAAAAACAGGTTTTCCAGGGCATTATATTGATGTCATGTGCATGTGTTAAAAATCTGGAGACCCAGTACTGGAAGCAATGGATTGCTGTGTACATTTCTCATTTAATACATTTAAGGGGACTTAAACTCAACATCATCTGATTTGAATAAATGTTATAGATATTATCCCATTTATATGTTATTTTATATCTAAAGTTCTCTGGAAAACAAAATCATGTCTTAACATAATGGTTTGTCTACAAAACACAGTTTTGAACCTGACACCATCAGTAATTCTGATCTAAATGAGAGCTGAGGAACTTTGAGGGGAACTACATGCTTCAATCTAAGATAATTAGAAAATATGGTGTAAGAATCAACCTGTGAAAGCCAGACCTCACCATTCAAACCTTCAACCTTCCCAAGGCCAATTGGCATTTGTTGAAATAGCCTTCACTGCCCACCCACATCACACTTCAGCATTTTCAAATGGCATCTATCAATAGAAAGATATAGGTGATAATATTACTTATGTTTCCTGAGATCATATGTACTTTCTAAGTTTTCATAGGAAACGGCATTTTATTTTAAAAAGAAGAAAAATCCCATAGAGAAGCCTACTTAGAAGAAAGTTGTAGGTTAAACACTGCAGAAACAACTGCCTTGTCTTTCTACTACAAGACCATGTAAAAATTACCACAAAGTATTTATCAGTATTTATCAACTTAAAAATTAGATGTGGCCAAGACAGTCTGAACAGCCTTTCATTTCTCACCTGGGGCTAAAGCAGTGAAAAATCAACAAGGTTTTCACCAAAAATTAAGATAAATTATTTATAGTTTTAAAAGTTTGTAAAAGTACATATGGAGGAAATTTAAAGCAAGCAAAAAAAACCCCTAAGAGATAAAATGCTGCCTTTATCATTGTATTTACATTGAATGCTCTTTCCATGCATTTATTTCCCAATTAAACCAAGCTTATTAAGGAAAATGTTAATTCACAAACTACAACTCTTTTTTTGGTCTTTAAAACCAAACTTAAAATAGCAAATTTAAGCTATAAATATATATTCATTTTACATTGACAGTCAAATCATTATGTTTACTTCAATCAATATTGTACACCCTGAGGGACACTCTATTTGAAACTACATGAAATCAATATACGCACTGTTACATGTGTTCTGACAGCTCAAGAGAAGCATAGGAGAGATCTTCTTTGTAACAACAAATTTCAGTCTGTGACAGTTTCCTTTTCATTGAGGGCAATAATTGAGCTGTTCGTCAATTTGCAATCTTGCATTCTGTACAGTAATGCCAGTAAAATGTGTTTCTGTGATACAATACATATATAACAAGATGCTAAATTGGAGTATCTAAAACAGTAACTTCAGAAACACTTAGAAATATTTAATAAAAAAACTCCAAATGTCAGTTGTTCCAGGACCTTAAGCCCCTTAATTTCTATGGTAGCTTAGAACAGATTCAAAATAAAACTTAACCATGTTAAGATTAATTAGACTATGATTCCTTCCTGACAGATCTAAGTGTCTGACTACTATGAATATTGACCTTTTATCCACTCTTTTCTTTATTCTTTTGTTTTCCTACCTTGTGAGCAATACTGTGCTGTAGTATTTTATGCTAATAGCAGGATCGTTTTCTTTCTATTTTACACTTGTTCTCATTTTATCTTTTTCAAGGTCAAAGCATTCTCTAAAAAGCTGCACTACAGCCTTTTTCAGCGTTACAACTACTTCTTTCTTCTTAAGTCCCAGGCATGTTTAAAATACTAATCAGACTGCAAAAAGTCACACACTAATTCCATCTAATACAGTGAATAAAATTCACCCATCTAATAATACTTTGTTCTTGTTTATTTTATGAACCCTCCACAGAAAGTTATTTTGCAACCAACGTCATTACACTTGCAAGTAATGACAACCAAAGATAAGAAAATAGAGTGAGGTTTATACTTTATGATCTTGTTGTAATGCCTCTGGGCATGGCTTGCGGCCAGGACCGTCGGGTCCTTTCGCCCCTGCGCAGCGTTGGTCCTTTCCCCGCCCCCGTGCGGCAGCTGGAGTGGTGCAGCTCCGGCTCGGTGGGAGCCATCCCGGCCCAGGGCAGGAGGGGCTGTCCCCGCCCAGGGGAACAGGTCATTGGTTCCCATGCTGGGTCCAGACAGCCGACTGATTGGCCGATGCCTTTGTCAATCATTGTGGTCCTCCACAGTGATTGGCTCTCTCGACTGCCTTCCCCTTGTCCTGGTTTTATAACATGCCCCGGTCACCATTTTGGATGTCTTCTCCGCAGCATATTCAAGGAATAAAACCTACTGGTGATAAGCGGAAAGAACCCTTTCTCGTTCTCTTTATTTCCCTGCATAAATTAAACCGCTGTGCGTGAGCTAAGCCAAGATTCTGCGGGAGTTCTGATGCTCGGCTCGTCTCTAATCGGAGCCTAGATAACGCCGGAGTCGCGTTATTTAGGCAAATGAGACCGACGCAAAAGACTCCGAGTTACTCACGCTTTCTACCCGCGGCATGATCTAGTAACTCAGTGCTTTACTTAAACTCCCACTCATTACCAACAGTTTGTTCCCATATCACACTGCCTGCTTCATTTTCTGAAGTAACTCCATCTCCACACAATGTGTTTTTTCACTATGAAATTTTGATGTAACTGACATTTTTAATGTTTTGCGGCAGTAAAAATATTGCCAGAGCTGGACTGTCAATGCAACAAATTTGAAAATAATATGGAAATTAGGGGGCCTGGTCTCTAAAATCCAACATACATTTCCACTAGCTTCAAAACAATCAAGATTCTCTTTCTGCAAACCACACCCTGGCATTTCTCACACTTGTCTTTCATAAAGCTCCCATTCAGGCACTCAGTTTCACAATATCATACTAAGTCTGAACAACCTGCTAATTATCACACTCAGCTCTCCCTCAGAACTATATCACTCCAAATATAGGCAGCCGATTTGCAAGAGCAGTTTAATCCCTTTATTCAGAAGTTACTTTAAACCAGTACCACTGTTCACTGAAAGGGTCTTGACAGCACATTACAAAGTGTTTGGGGGACATGGGCTTGATGAAGGTCAAACCAGCAATGGGGATGGGACAGCATGGTACATATACTCATTTCTTATATTCAAAGTGACCAGATCAAAACACAGGTTCTGGGAGCAGGAGCTTTATGTGCATTTCAAGCCCCAAAATAAGGTTACGCTTCTTCAATCAAAAATTAATCTCCCTGCCTATATGAATACACTTTCAATCTACACATCTTCATTTAATTCACAGATATGAATGTAAAACCCAGCACCAGCAGGGATTATTTAAATTTGCGACACTTATTTAATACCCCTTTCCATTGCTATGTCTCCAGCACAGCATCTGATCAGGATACCTTCTCCGACAAAAAAAGTCCATAACCCATGTTGAATACAACCTGCCAATATGGAACTGCAACCATTTTGAGCAACTGAAATTCTTCTGCAAAAGTCAGTATCATAAAAAAAAAAAAAATCCTATTTCCTTTTAAAGAAATCCAGTATGTGAAAAGATGGGACAGACGGACTCTCACTTAAAAGTCTCACTTAAAGTTGCAGGTGGCACACTAAAGACAAACGCAGAACACTTTGTGACAGATGGCCTGCCTTTCAATCAGCAATAGAAAAAAATATTAGATAAAAACCCTTTCAGCAGAAACATGGCATTATTATCATCCTCACTTTACCTGCAAAGCAAATTGGTAGTAAGTTTCAAAAATTAAGTAGGATTTAGTGCTTGTTTGTACAAGTGGGACAGAGTTTTGATCATTTTGTTTCTCAGAGAGAATAGCATTTTTAAAATACAATTTTACAACTGAATCAATATCCGGGCATGATGTTGCAATTTTATTTTTTAAAGGAAATATAATGCTTTGTGTTCTTCATATGCTTGGCTTGCTTATCATTTTTGCCAAGCTATCTGCAGCTTACTGTGCATATAAAATAAAGTGGAAAAGAAATACATTGCCAGTATTAGGGGGAAAAATGGACTTGTCGTAATATATTGCTTGCAGATTTTGACCTCAGCCTCTCAGTCAGACACAATAAAAATGTTCTTGCTAGCTAAATTTTTAGATTCTCTTCTTTAGGATTTATTTTAATTCATTATTTTCGTGAACGCTTGATGTTAGTAAATTAGCTATGTGGATTACTGCAGACCTCCTTCCTATAACTTCTAAATATTAAAGATTTTATTATAAAACAAGCCACAATTGCAAATCCATGGAAACTCTAGCTCAGAGCTTCACTTGACACATCTTCTCTCAGCTAGGTACACACATTGGCTGGTAATTATCTGATTTTGTGCAGGAGCTCATATCCTCAATTGTGTTACCTTGAATATCTCTGAATAACCACACATATGGTAGACTTGAGTTTATGTAATAAGACATGAAAGGATTTCATCAGGCCTGTAATAAAAACCATATTATGCTTGGCATCAGATCCATTATGTCTCCATGAACATTTCATGGGAGAACTGCTAAACCACAGTAGTGGAAATGTCTGGGTGAATATCTTACCCTACTTTATCTTTTATCATTTTCATTCTCTTTTCAGCTCCCAAGCAGCCTCCCTGAGAGAGAGACACATGGCTAAGTGAACTCTCAATTCTGCCCACAAACACTTGTCATACAGTAGTAATTTAGGACCCCATTCTACATTGTGCTAAGCACATTCTGGCTCAGGTCCAGCCAAGCACTTAATGCCTAAGTACTCCTGCTAACAGCCACATGGCACTAGAGCAGAACCAGCAAGCTCAGTACTAGCTCAGGCTCATCCTTCAGCTACCAGTGTGATCATTAAGTACACTTCACTCTAAGTTACAGAAGATCACTTTTGTTAACGGCTATAAATTTGTTTTATTGTGTCTGTTTGGGGTGGTTTTGTGTGTTGTTGTTGGGTTTTTTAATACACAACAACCACCTAAAAAACCCAGAATTTTCAATGTTATCCTTCCAAGTAGCTAAATATCTCCCTTACATATCCCCAAAATCAAAACTGCTGCAACTTCATCTATTTCAAGGTCTGAACAATCTTAGCATAGGATTTATTTATACAAGGGCAAAAAATACCTGAGTCTGCTTTTCAAGAAAGCTTGGCATAGAGGCATGACTCCCCCACTACCCATTGCCTAGCATTATGGCAAACATTTATTTTGACATAAGTAATCAAAACAGGGGCTCTGTTGCCTTGAAAACCACCTTGACATGCAGACCATTTGAATCCCACATCTCTACAGAAGCTTAGCAAAGTGTTTCCTATTTAGAGAAGTAGGAATGGGCAGGATAAAAGTTACCAATGGCAAGTAATGTCACAGCTTTCTCCCACATGCCCTTTTCCCCATTTTCTTCCTAAATACTCTGCAAACTCAGAGAAAGCCAACAAACCTTGTACCTTCATGTAACAGGTTGTAACAATGTGTTTTATGAATATATATATAAAAATATATATAAAGTCACACATTTCTACCAAGACTTGCAACACGCTGGAGTTCTTCGCACTGGTGCACCTGCCCTCAGGATGGAGTTTGCTGACTTCTCCCAAGTAGAAGAGCCAGGTGTACAGCAGTGTGAACTAAGAAAACCATGTGCAAGCTCCTTTAAAAGTGGACATTTTTTCCAAGTATATAATTTCCATCTGTTTACTGCTATCACCTCAATAGTGCATAATCCATAATGTTCTTACTATATTCTTTTAAAGCTAATTACATTATGTTTTTTTACATACCCATACTACCAAGTCTTTGCTGACATCCTTACCAGGTATCAAAGCATTAATGAATAAAAGCAGATTGAAGAGCTACTGTACTGTATGTTTCAAGCTAAACAATGCATCATTATTAAAGCTAGAAAATCCACAGATAGGAAGACAATCTCAATGCAGACAAGTTATAAAATAGATTCTTAGCGTATGCTTGATCAGCTAATTTCAAAAGTCTTCCTTACTCTGCTCGTACTTCAAATCAGTCCCCTCACCAGCAAAGGTTCATGCAGCTCTAATTGCAAAATTATTTTCCCTTATTTTCAAATCAAGTCACTAGAATGAAAAAATTGAAAGCAAGGCCCAAAAGGTCAAGTTCTGCAGTTCTGAAGAAATTAAAATTCCACATTTGCAACAATGGTGCATATTATGTTTGTGTTGGGGAACAAAGAGCACAATTTGTCACCCAATAGCTCAGAAAAGCACTATTTTAACAGGATTTCTCACTTATTTACTCAATTAATGACCATTAAGATTATTATATACCATTCAAAAGTCCTTGCATGTTTGAATACCTAAGATACCGCTAATTACTTCTGTTACAATATGTAACTTAACCGAGAAAAAAGGAATTATTTCCAAACTGTTATAATAGATGGGCTTTGGTGAGCTGTTTTTATTGTTTTGGTGTTTTAAAATTTACTTTAGATTTTCTTCTATTTTAGAAGTCTGCCTTTAAGTGCCATCCATTCTTTTGCCTTTTAGTGGAAGTTCTCAGCACCTTTCAGGACTTGAACATTGCTTAGTTTTGTCACATTATCATCTGTGCTCCCTGTGCCCCCTGCAAAGACTGAGATGCTAAATCAAATAACTCTTGAATCTGAAGCAAACAACTGATTTGTGACATTTAAAATACTTGTCTGGAAGAGTCTGACAAATAGAGTTTTTCATTTAATTGTAAATAAGGTGATATTTTACTGCAGTGATCAGAGATAAATCTTTAGAGACAATTTAAAGGTCTGTGTGCAATATCGCACACCACATTATGCAGGAGAAAGCGGCATTTCTCTCCCCATCTGTCAAAAATGCTCACTAGAGGCAGATGCATAGAAAGATTGTTGGAATCCTTCTCTGATAAGAACAACTTCGACACACACACAGGGCTGTTTCAGGTCTACCAGCCCAGCAAATGAAGGTTTAATTTGACCAGAGACTTTTAATTTTTTCCTTTTTAAAATCTTCATTGTGAACTTCTGAAATAGATAATTATCCAAATTCCTGAAACACACTCACAATTCCACCCAGTTATGAGAAGGACTTGTCTCATTTCAAAATCTGTAATACATGAAGACTTTAAGAATAATGCTGATACAAAAGACCTTGACCTCTCTGCTAAATAAGGTTTTAGACACACTGTTCATTTATTCTTCACATTTACCAACAATTCTTCATACTACTAGAATAAGACACTAAAGTTGTTTAAAAGTAAAAATAAGAAAAATAAAGCAAAACTACAGTCTTAAAAAAAAAAGAATAGCTCAAAGTGATAATGAAATACAAATTGATCCTTCCCATGGAAACTTTAGGGCCCAACTCACCTGCCTGAAGCCCGAGCTTACAGGAAAAAAGGTTCATTTCTTTGTAGCTGCATTTCAGCAATATATATTCACTCATCTGCATGTATAGTTATACCCACAGTGCCAAAATTTGCATACATGAGCTCCAACAAGCACATTATGTCTGTTTTTGATATATTTTTAAGATTATATATAGGCTTTACAAACACTGTAATTCCATGTGTTTACCAGAAGAATATGCTTCCATAGCTATATAATCCATAATTAAATGGTTTATGAAAAAAAGCACTTAAATACCCAGAAAAATTAACTCTGAGGCAGACTGTTCATTGAAACTTAGAAAGAAAGATCATTTTGAGAAAACAACAGGTTTTGGGGTAAAACATGCCCCTATGGTCAATTTTTGGGAATTGTTCTAGTTCATGATTTCTCTACAGATAACAAGATAGTTAGAGGCTTTTCATATGAAAATCAGTTTTATGCTGTTTCAAACAGATTTTATTCAAACAAAGGAACATAGCTAAACACTCAATAATCATTTACATTGTCTGTAAATGAGCACTGAAGGCAAGGAAACTGTAATTTTAAAACTACATCATCATCCCTCAAATGCATTATGTATCAGCTGCATAAATGTACAGTGGTGGCCACACCTACACATGGACATATACAATACAGAAACATTTAGCAATTACTAAATATCAGCAAAGTTAGAGTTCTGATCTGTTATAAACAGATGCAAGATAGATGTATTTGTAAGAAATGTATGTCAGTCTTTAAATTCCCACTTTAAAAAAAATTATGACCACTGGGACAGGGATAAGTTATTTATTCCAACAGTTTCTTCTCCTCAAAAGCAACTTCTCTGCTTTAATATAGTGCTTAGAAGCACTTCAAAGAAGTTGGCTCTTAACAATGTAGGATAGAAAGCATGAATTTTAGGATCAAATATTTCCAGAAAACTGGAGTACTGAGATTTGCAAGGATATAAATCAAATCCCGTGTTTAGGGAAAAAAAAACCAAAACAACAAACAACCCTCAAATACTTCACAGCATGGTCAGTTAGCCACAGTTAGGTAAATGTTACTGTAAAAACTAAATTGTCTCAAATGATAGCTATTTGAGGTATTGAGAGGATTGTAAGGATATATTTAGGAGAGCATCTGCTGCTTTAAGAGTATCTGGTCAAAGCCTTTTTCCAATAAATAAAGTGCTGAGAAAAAGAAAGCCATACATCTGAACACACTAAGGCACAAGCCTTGTAAAAATAAGGAACACAGGACAGAAAACTCAGTGTGGAGATTAATATTAATTGATAAAAGGTATATGGGAATGCTTATTTCAGTAGTATTATGTACAGACTCTAGACACACAAACCTGACAGGCAAGAAGCACTCCTGGCCAGTCATACTGACTGAGGGATTGTCAGGAAACTGCAGGTGACCCAGGATTTAGCCACCAATAAAGGTGTAAATTTGAGGGTCCAGAATATTGGGGTGGGTGATGTGTCAGTGAATCTGTGCAAACTGATGGAGGATGTGCATGGAAAGGGAAAGAACAAAGGAGGGATATAAAAGGGATGGATCCTTTGTAACACTTATGTGACAAGGGGAGTAATGTTTTGCTAATATGCCCATAGTATGAAATTTAAAAACAAAATCCCAGAGCATAATGCACCAAATAAAGAGGACCTGTGCTGTAAATTCTTGGGGAATTTGGAACAACAGATGGAATATATGTACAGAACAATAGAGGAAAAAGAGATGTAAAGTGCCTCAAGCTGCAGAGCTTGGTGGCCAGAACCTATAGTTTTTGGAATAGGTGCTTATCGGAATGTATACAACATTTCCCGTGTAATAGTTTGCTTCCACCTATCAAACTGACAAGTGATACTGGGTGTAAAGCAGGAGGAAACCTGAGGGAAATCAGACTAAGGCTGAGCTCTCTATAGAATAACCTTCACATTTGTGAAGGATCAAGTAGAAAAGGGGAAGGTACAGCTGCAAAGGAAGAGGCTCAACTTACAGAGGTACCTGGTGGAAGAGAATAGTCAAACTGAGTATTGCAGAGAACATCTGTGAACTAGTGGGGAAAATGATAACTGAATTCTAAATAACATACCAAAAATACAAATCTTTTGTGACACCCGGCATCAGCACACCTTTATACCTGAAAATAGATGCTGCTACATACCCAGACTTTCTTGCACTGAAAAACAATCCTTTAAAAAATAAGAGAGGAGGACTATTGATTTTTAAATAATGTGATACACATGAATGATTAACCTACAATAAAGGACAACTTCAGACTGACTGAGACATGTTCTTTGAGAAGAATGTAAACTTATCCATGAATAACTGAATTTGTGAGGAAAGTTTGGTGGTGTTTGAGATACCCATAGCAGTTCTATATATAGTGCATAGCATACAGTAATTTAGGAAGAATTAGCAATATATCACAGAATACACTGAGTTGCAATATAAGAGGTAGCAGTAATTTTGAATATTTGAATAAGTAGTTCAGAATATTTAAGGCAAACCTGAGTCAAAAAATCAAATGTAATCTAAGCAGACAACACCATCAGGAAACAAAGGTGGAAAACACCTCCAACTAGCCAAGGCTTTCCAGTAAACAAGCAATAAGAAACAGCTTGAGTCTCAAGTATCAAAGACAGCAATTTCTGCATTAGACTGGATATTATGATTCCACTTTCAGATTTCCAAATGCCATCTGAAATTTAGCTGCTCTACTCCATTAAGGCTTTGTCTTTAATAGTAATTCTCTATTGGCTTCTCTCTGAAGTCTAGTCTGATTTTGCACATATTAGGTTTAATTTTCATTCTGTGTTTCCAGAATCAGCCACTTTGCATCTTCAAAGCACACGTGTAACACATGCTTGCAGTTTCTGTAACAGAAATTTTTTTTTATTTATCCCCCCCCCCCGCCCCGTACCACATGCTTAAGCTGCTAAAAAAGATACTTTTTGCTTTTTACCAAGAAAGTCTGGTGTTTTGATAGTGATTTAGTCCACACCTTATACTTCAGAGTCACATGGGCTTTGGGCAGTGTATTAGATGAAACTTCAAACCATTCTTACTTCAATGATGCCCCGGGAAGCAAAGTTATTTCTTTGAAAATTTTGGCTGCAAGGTGATCTCATCTTTGCTATTATTTCTCTGTTTAGTTTTCAGGGGGGTAGTGGGAAATGGACGGGTGTTATACCATATAATCCATTTAGTTCAACACTAATTTTTCTAAATTCTAGCAAGACTATAAATGCCACTGTTAAACTGGAAAGGTCCTTGGGACAATCACTATTTTTTGCGCTTCACCAAGAGTCTCCTATTTATAAGATTATCTCTCAATTTCTTTAAAAAATTCAGCTGAAGGCTGTTTGAACTCCAACTAGTTAAACAATTTCAGAAGAAACTGCAGTTCTAGCTCTGGGCTGGAGAAGCTGCACAATACCACACACCACCAGACTTCTTTAGAAGGTTCTGTGGCACCTATTTTAATTCCAGCAAGAAATGGTGGAGTTATCTTGGCCTCACAGCTTTATTTTGTAAATAAATACACTAAAGGTGCTGTTTGATAGTACTTTTAATCATTATTCCAAGAAATACAGTTTGAATTAAATCATGCTCATCTGGTTCTGGAATGCTCTGGCATCTTTGCTACATCTGAGTAGCAATACATCCAATTATTTGTGTTTTGCCACCTTGCCAAGTTGTTACTCCCTAAACTTGGTCTAGAGGAAGTAAAAGCGAATGAAAATAACTGAACTTAGTTACTGTCTGCAATGTTGAATTCATCTCTCCAAGAAACTCACACATGTATTGAACTGAAAGCAGGGCTGAAACTGCCCAAATGGGAAACTTCCTCAAAGAAGTCAGTCTTCTCACTCTCCAGTTATATTTACCTACATTTTGATTCATTTCCCAACAGTTCAGACTGACATGTAATAGACTAGAGATTTATTCTGTCACCATCCCCCCATCCTCATAAACACTGACATGATTTGGGTCTGTTTGGGTATGGAAGTTTCCTCATTGTGTAGAAAAGAGCTTTAAAGAAAGAAAACTTTTGGTGTCTTCTTCCTTTATTCCCTCATCAGCTTCCAAACCACCTCCTCTGGTAGGGCCAAGTCTGTTCCTTAATGCTTTTATTTAAAAAAAAAAAAAAAAAATCATTATTTCTTCCCAAGTAAGCAGCACAGCTTTTAGATCTTTCCAAAAGTTACCACCTCAGAACTAAAATATTTTTTACAAAATTATGCCATAGACCATAACTGCAGGTCCAGCTCTGTTCTACTTCCAGAGACATCTTTGAAATAAACCCTGATTGTTTTGTATTTCCAGTAAAGCATCACCATTATGATTCCTAGGACATAACCACCGGAACTGGCAGAAAAAAATTATGTGCAGGTTATGATACGTGAAGTATGTAAATACTACAAGGAATAAGTAGTTCTGTTCCTAAATTGTGGCTCTAAGAAAATTCTAGCATAGATTTTTGCAATGAATATATAAAAATAGAGGCAAAATAAGACACATCCGTATATTACAGAAATAAAAGCTGTACAAAATGAATAACAATTCTTCCTATACAAAATTCTCAAAACATTTGAAGCATCAGAGGTGTCATTTTCACAGAAATATTTATCTTTATTCCTGCTTCTATATTCATACTATTGAACAGCAGCACAATCCCATTTGCTGGCTGTTTTTAAAATGCCCTTTACTACTTCTCTGTGAGAAAAAAAAAAAAAGGGACTTTGCTCCAGAGCCTATTTTATTGTGTATCAGAAGGTTTTGTCTGAAATCTAAAAGGCAAAAATCCAAAAGACACTGAGAGTTATCAGTCTACATTGCTTCTCTTTGCTGTTTTCCCTTTCATTAATTCCAGCAAGGACTTTTTGACAATGATCAGCTGCAACATCCAGCCAAACATTCACCCTCTCCTTCTCAGAAGTCTGCTGAGAATACTCTTTTCTTCCTTATTTCTCACTTTCCCAATGGAGGCACCCTGCTGAAGTACCAAAATAATTACATTGCTCAAAAATGTAGAAGAAGTAAAAAGCAACAAAAAGATCAAATGCACATCAACACACAAGCTACCTGTAGGGTCCCACAACAGGATGCATTACAGAAGATAAGATTAGTTGCTCAGGTTCTCTCAGTTTCAATCTGTCCATGTAAGAAGAGAAAAACAGTCCTTCTGTTTGAACAATTTAACAAACTCAACAACTTACAGTGAACAGGGTCAGGAAAAAAACAAAATACCTCTGATTCCCACCGAAAAAGAGCAGAAAATATTTGTGCCAATAATTCAGATACTCATTCTCAACCCAGATCCAGGCCCAGAATACTGAAGTCATTTCAGAGAGCAACATCAGTAGCACAAGTCAGGCTTAAAGATGCACCAAAACTCTTGCAGTAGTCAAAAGGACTGAAGAAAGTATTAATACTCAAACAGATATAAATATCAATAATTAACTGCTTTCAGAACAGTACTTCCCCACAACTATAATATTTTGATATCCCAAAATGTCTAAACTGTATGGACTGGGACTCATTGATTTATTTTTTTTTCAATAAATGTAGACAACACTTTTCTTTCAAGAACTTGTCTAAGCATTTCAAAAACTTCTCTGCATTTCTGGTAATTGCAAGGTACACGATGGCAAGACCAGACACCAAGTTATGCTGCTTACTGGAAAAGTGAATACCCTTCATTTCTACCCTTTATGCTTTCTCTGTATTAACCATTTTATTTATATACATATATATGCATACACACATATGTATGTAAAAGGATTTTCTCTAGTAAATTGAACTACTACAATTTTGGTTTTAATAAAATTTCACAGCAATAATTAGATTACCCTTATTGCATGCTCAAAAATCTCTAAAACACTGCAAGACCCATCTCTGAAAAAACAGACAATTCTGTGTATTTCACCTTCATTATAGACTGAACTTTAATGAAGGTTATTTAATTTATTTCCAACGGATTAGACACTGAAAAAAATTCTCATTAATTCTACTGGACTTTGCAGACTACAGGCAGAAAAATCAGCAAATTTTCTAACTGGAAATAGAACTTGAAGGGAAATTGCAGTCAGAGTTTAAAAAATCCGGTATTAGAAATTTATATTCATTCATTAGTATCTGCACGCAGAAGACCTTTGTAAATGTTTTGCTATCCCAGGAGAAAGGTCTACAAGTGGCTATTCTGAAATCAACTATAACAAGTGAATGAAAAGGGTGGCAAAAATGTGGAGCTTTTACTCTTTGGCAAGGATTAATAACTCTCTAGTTATACCTATTGCCAATTTTATCTCTAATATCGTTCAAAAAATATGAATTATAAAACCCTTAAATTCAGCTCAGAATCCACAGGATAGGTCTGAAAAAATAAATCTATATTTAAGATAAAAAGCAAAACACTGGGAAACCGGGTTCACTGGCTAACAGTAAAGTCAGCATAGCATCTTTGGAAAAAAAAACAAGACACGAAATGCATCTGACCCCATTTTCTAGTTTCCCCACCCACAGACACATTGGCAATCATCACCTCTCCAACATTTTCATGCATTTCTATCGTATATTGAAAAAATAAATGGGGGGGGGAAAGAGAATACCTTCACATGTAGCCTCAGTAACAGTTAAGTCAACAATGCATTGGATATAGGAATATCTTTCAAAGCAACCAGTAACTCACAGTCTGAGTCAGGTCAGGTGCAGCCAGCCTATTGTTTTAGTGTTCTAAATACACCGAGCAAGAGAGGAAAAACGCTTCCCTGGAGTAACATGAACAAAAAGAATTTATTCGCCAACATGTCAATGCAAATGATAGCTACTGCATATGCAAAAAGGCTTTATCTTTCATAATATTACCTCTTGACTCAACTGCATTCATTCTGCAGGATTCTAAAGTGTGTTTTCTGTCAAGTCCTCCTTGTCCCATGAAAGACTTCTTTAAGGAACAAATTATAGAAGAATTAGGAATGACTGCTCTGAAATCAGTGGAATCACATAGTTGCAAAACCAGAACTGAAACTAAGGAAACTCAGAGGAACACTGATATAAGCAAAACTTTTTTACCACAGATTCCCAGCATTCCATGTATTCTTTACAATACAGTTAAAAACTACTTTTCCCAGGAGAGTAAGGAAAAGATGAGTCCATTTATGCACTCATCTCTCAGGCTCTTAATTTGTGCTTGTAATTACTCTACAACTACATGCAACTGATACAAATATAGGTATTAGAAAACTGGATATCAGCCATTCTTTCTTGGCAATGCATATCTGAGCAAAACTGCTACATATTTAATGTTCTTAAAAAGCTTTAATAACATTCACCTGTCTGAACTTCTGTATGCCTTTGCATATTTAATAATAAAAAATTAGATGCCCACGAAAGAGATTACTTAAACTTCATTTGTAAACTCTTATATGCTTAAAAATGAAACAAAAAATGTATATTTTTATGAAATTAAAACACATTTACTGCAAGGCCCTAAAATAACTTACTTGATTTATGACTTCTTAAAACCCTCCTGAAAAGAAAACTCTGTAAGGCTGATTTCCAGGGGATGTAAGCCTTCAGAACTCATTCCAGGTACTTCAGTGAGAATTCAGAATGCTCAGCTTTTACCTGATGTGCTTGTGCCAGCATGCCTCATTAGCGGTCAACTCAAGGGCAATCAGCCACGTCTGGATCTATTTTACTGTCCTTATTATCCTTACAGTATATTCATGCTTCTCTTTACCATCCCTATAAACCCATAAATAAATAGGTTTTATCTGCTTGAACTCCTAACACTTAAAAGGAGACTCTTGCCTCCCCCTGCCCACAGGAAAATGGAAACTGGTTTGGAATTTTGGCAACAAAAAAAAAAAAACTGGTTACACTGCAAACTGCACCAGATGCTAGAAACCAACATTTTCCAAGTAGTCTTCAATCCATTATAAAACCTCACAGCATCTACTGTTATCTCAAGAGCAGGAAAAGACCTGCCACAGGAGCTCATGGGCATGAAGTCTGCTCATTAGATGCGCTGTGCAACTTCCTTCTTTCAAAATCCATACCTAAATCTTCTCCTGCTGAACTGAGTTATTACTTTCTTACCTTTGTTGAAAGGCAGTTTTGCATAAGCTCCTTTGCCCTCACAGTCCATGCCATCTCTCCCACTTGTCATTGAGAAGAGCTCCCTCTGAACTGCCCGATTTCTGATTTTGTACAGAGAGACCAAGCTGATTCCTCTGAACGCAACTCTCAATGAAATCCTTCTAAAATGTAAGAATTTCAGCTTTACAACATACTCTTTCATATGACCACCTGCAATACTTAGTCTAGCTCATGCCTATTCAATCAGTCAGGGGGTTCTAAAATCAGCACTACTACTGTAACCAACTCAAGGTATTATGTAGAGGATTATCATCTGCTTAACCTTAAATAACTGTCTTAGAAACATTTCTGTCAAACCCACATCTTTCCACTGCATGGGGATGAGAAGGAAAAATTATGCTTTCTTTCTGTGTTTAACATATCCCTCACCACTGAGTTAACTACTTTTGTATATTTGCAGGCATCTTTAACAGAATAGGACATGTTTATAAAAAAAAACACATGAAATTTGTGGGATTCAGACATGATAACAGAAAGATAAAAAGCTCATTTTTTTAAGTATTTAATGTGAATTTGAGGTTGCCACCTCCTCCCCTCCAAGCTTTCTTTACATCACTAATGTTCTGGTACATCCTTTGTTACACACCACTGTAACAAAGAGTGCCGACAGGGAAGACAATGAAGCTTCCCAAAATGATGTTTCCATACATAAACCTTGAATCTGACTGTTATCCTAAATGTATTTTTACCCTGGTTCATCTTGTTTACACTTGACTGACAGAACAGCCAGCTACGAGGCAGTTGCTACAAAAAAAACAAACAAAACAAAAAAAACCACCACATTGTGGGTAGTATCAACGGTAATGATTTCTGTCACCAGTTTGAGTTTTCATGGATTTACAATCAAAGGGGGAAACTGGACTCTAATGTTTGAGGAGAAAGAAATAGCATCCTCCTGAAAGTGTCAACCAACAAACCTGAGATTCTCCTCCCAAAATTACTCCTTCAAGTTCTAATGTTTGCAATTTGGGAACATCAGGTGAAATAGGGAAATAAGAAGTAGCCAGAAATACTAAAACCCCACAGTGTGAATCTCACCATGAAAGCACTCACTAAGAGATGCTAGCTTGCAATACTCTGTATTGTTCAGACAGACTTTAGAGAGAATACAAAGAAAACCAAAAGAACTGCTCTCAGATTCCCCCCTTCAGTCTTGACTTTCCCTTTTGCCTCATATTTATGCTTTGCTACAGAAAACCTTCATTATGATTTTCTTGAAATAAATACCTCCTGATAATGGAAAAACATAAAAGGAATTTTCTTTGTTTTAAAAATATGGTTCTATTTTGTCAATAAAACATTTTGGCTTCAAAGACTTTGCCAACTCGTTAAAAATAATTCATCAATACATTCCAATCTCACTGTACATCAAGAATTAAGTCAAGACCCTTCTTTGGTAATTTACTGATAAAAATAAAAGTGTGAGGGAACATAAGAATCCATCAACCACACAATTTTCTGTTGTTAGCCGACACATTTAAAAACATGGGAGAGAACAGCCAGTTTTTAATGGATGAAAACTTCCAGTAGCTACATGATAAACACACCAACAAAAGTTGGGTACCAACCAAGGAAATGTCTTCATACTTACGCTGTCTGCTAATCTTATTTTAAGACAAAGCACTAACATTTCCAAAATTCTGCAGTTTACTTTCACAAAACTTAAAAAAATAAAAAAAGAGTAATACAGAACCTGATGCCAAGCAAATTCAAGTTCTGCTGCTTGTTACTTTTATTATAACAAAACCTTTAGCCATGTTTTAATTATGTGAATATTGCTAGTTTAGCACAGTTTCTATAAGTTGTTCTATAGTGTTTTAATGCAATAATACTTTTCAGCAGTGGGGATATTTTTTTTCTGGGAAGATAGGATGTAGACATGCTTTTATCCTGCTCGCAGCTGTTAAATTTCTGAATTTGGGAAACAAACAACTAAAGGTATATACTTTTCCCCTTCAACAACCAAAAAAAAAAAAAAAAAAAAAACAAACCAAAAAA
>VZRZ01006595.1:1127904-1147638 GCA_013398175.1 Climacteris rufus
AAATAAACAAGTCCATGCAGACTGCATGACTTAACTCATATTTTGCCTGCAATGACAGGAACTGCTCCACACAAATAGCATTTTATATATAGAAACTAAAGTAATACAGAGAAACAGCCTTAAAAAGACTTACATCAACACCTTATTCTGGCATCCAGCCTCTTGGAGATCTGTAGGAAATAGCCTTCCCCATGCCGTTAGTGGGACTGATTTAGGAAGCAGATGCCCAGCCACACGGCACTAATTGTTAAATCAGAATTGCAGAGGGTGCAGTTTTTCAAGGGATTTTTCAGTTTTAAAAAAAACAAACAAAAAAGGATAAAAAGCTGAATGCTTTTGGTTTAAAAAAAAAATCAATCAGAAGGAGACAGATTGGTTCAACCCCTACTTTAAAAATAATTAACAGAAATATTTCAGAATGTAGCTCCCAAGAATCAACTAAGAAAACTAGAACTTACTACATTTTTTCACTTTGCTCTGTGCATATCTTCACAAATTTCCATTGATTAGTGAATTAAATAGCAAGTACACAGAACAATAATTTCATTCACATGTACAGAAGCACATGACCAAACTACAAATACTCACATAATGCCTAAATTATAAGTCTAAACCAGGATTTTGGCTTGAGAGTTTAATGAACTATCCAGAAATCAGAAATTTGAAAGAATTTGTGGAACATTAAATACACTGAATTTTGGTTCTTCTCTAACCCCTTAGAAATAATCATGAAAAAGAATCTCACAATTAAATTTGAAAATTAATTACTATGTACCTCTAAAGGCGGAAGAGAAGCCACATTCACTTTTCCTGGTCTAAGAAGCCGTTTAGAAAGTGACAACCCTTCTAAATATAATTCAGAAACTTGAGATGAGGCTTTTGGGTTTCAATGAAAAATATGCTTCCTGAAAACTATGTGATTAAAAACTTGGTATTGTGCACCACAAGCTGCACTCTGTGTCCCACAGCAGCCAGTGTCACACAGGGTTGTCCAATCAGACACTGCACAACTCCTTTGCTCTCTTACCACCAAGTTTCAGACAGATGCATCATGACACCTCCAGAGTAGGTCAGTTCCTCAAACTTAGGCTTTCTATTTTGCATCCTTCTTGCTTTTATTGTCATGACCCATCTTACTAGAGCAGACACGTTGTAAGCCCCAGATTGTACAAAAGGAAGGAATGAATCATCTCGCTGACGAGCCTGACTTCAACCTCCTAAAGCTTGTGAGGGTAGGAGTAAATTAATCATGCAGAGATCCATTCTGTCATGGCTGGAAGCTTTGGATACCTGAGGTGGCTCAATTATAACTAGTTAGAGCATCCCCCTACTACACTCTGCTCTGACATGCAAGCATGCCAAGACACAGCAAAGACGTTTCTCATACAGTAAAGAACCATAAAAGGATACAAAGACAAGAAGCTACTCAAACCAACAGGAAAACAGAACTGACGCAAGAGAAATCTCCCAGAAACACAAACTGATCTGCTGTGTAAGGCATTTTGTGTCCTTGTGCCAGTTGCTGGTCTCCAAACCAACTGCAATTTTTGCAGATGTGAGTACAAATCTAGCACACTGAAGAACATGCTTCCCCTTTCTCCATCTACTTACAAAGCGCCCACAAGCCTTTCTTGTGAAAACTTCAAACAAAGAATAATTCTGCAAGTGCCAAGAAGGGAAGAAATGAGAGAGACATGCTCAGTCTTAGAGATAAACAATCTGTTAAAAAAGACTTTACCTTTTAAAACACCCTTAAATCAAAAGCCCTACAGTTTCAAGAAAACAATGGCATTTCAGAGAAATAATGAGCAACACAGATCACTGCCCATCACAGTACTGCTTTTTGTAAGACTACTTGGTTTTGCCCTTACCTGTGTATTTAGGCATTTCCCAACTTGAAAAACAAGTAATCTGTGATCCTTCATTTAGATAAAAAGTTATTCTAGTGTGTGTTTTCTTAGAGGATAATCTTATAACTTGATACCCATAGTCAGGTAAGTTTCCATGAAGGCATCACAAATACATAATTAACACAACAACAAAAAGTAAGTATTTAAAAGCAACTTGCAATTTTAATGAGGTTGTAAAAAGACAGCATGGTCAGAAAAGAGAGATTAAAGCAACTACCAGGTCCTATTGGAAAGGTGATTCTCTAGGTAAAAACAAACCAAGTGTCAAACACTAAGCACAATACTCACTGGCAACTTGGGAAGGACAGGAATAATGTCAGCTGGGGAATCATGTCTAGCAGGGGTATCAGGAAGTGGGAGGGAACACAAACTGTAACAGTAGTGGACAAGAAGACAACATCCGTCTTGCTGCCTAAGTCCTTTGAGGATATCATACAATAGTTTGGGTTGGAAGGGATCTTTAAATATGTAGCTCAACCTCCCCGCCACAGGCAGGGACATCTTCCACTGGATCAAATTGCTCAAAGCCCTATCCAGCCTGATCTAGCACACTTCAGATAATGGGGCATCTACAACATCTCTGAACAACCTGACAACAATCTCACCACACTCAAAAATTTTCTCCCTTATGACCCAACTAAATCTACCTTCTTTCAGTTTAAAACCATTAAAACTTATACTATCATGAGAAGCTTTGGCAAAAACATGTGTCTTTCTTATTAATCACTTCTATATATATTGAAAAGCCACAATAAGGTCTCTCTGGAGCCTTCTCTTCTCCAGGCTGAAAAATTTCAACTTTCTTCACAGGAGAGAATTTCCAGTCCTTTGGCCGTTTGTGTGGCCCTCCCTCTGGGCACATATTCACCCAACATCATAAAGGTACCTTTTCAGTCAACTTTAAGGCTTTCTTATGAAGAACGAAAGATATTTATACTGATTCACTACTTGTGAGTCAAAGCCTTCATTACATTCCATTATAAATTAATTCTGCATGAATTTAAAGTTATGGCATTTAAGTTTCTTGGGTTTAATCAAAACTATTGTTTCTCTCTTGAAAAAACACAGCTAAGATACCTCTGTATATCCTCCAGCTACCTCAGTTATAAGGGCCAACATGCTCCGTGAACAAAAGCTCTCTAAGTCACCCATGAAAGCATATATAAAATACATTAGCTATGAGCAAGTGCCCTGTATGATTACGAGTATCAGATATTTAAAATATTTCATTGGAAAAACCTATCTTACTCCACAGGCAGAGGGAAAGGATCAAAGACTAATATTCGAAAAAAAGAGTCAGATTTAAATTTGCACCATGTGACACCCAAGAAATCTATTTCAAAGACCCCAAGTAAATCAGCAGTGCACTCAAATCATTCAAATAATTTTGTAACAAATACAGCGTCAATACAGAAAGATTCTCTAGTACAGAGTGTAGCCAGCTTTTTAAAATTTTGAGTATCAACCAGATTATGCTTCTGTAGCATAATCATCCAGTGTTTTGGAGAGAACCCCACCCCAGCTGAGATATCCTGCTAGAGAAAATTATCATTCAGTGACAGCTATGGACTTCAGATTAGGTCTACCAAACAAGAATCCATCTCAAAACCTGTAGGAGCATCACATACATCTTTCCTACATATTTTAACATTTATGGATTATACAGAGAGTTCTGAAAAGCATTAAAGTTTCAGTATTTTATAGCCAAAGTCATGACAAAGATTAGTAGCAACAGAAGTCTCAAAATTGCTTTATATACTGCCTTGACATTATAGCTACTCAGATCTAATTTAGAGTCCACTACTACTTCTGCTGTGGGTCTCTCACGATCCTTTTTTAACGTTTACTATTCCTTCAGTGCCTTATTTCACCATATTCGAAGGCCAGATGCTGCAGTTCTCAGTAGGCCTTTGCTTTCTTTCTCTTTCCTCATCAATAAAATTTGCCAGAGGATTTTAACATCTTCCTTTGAAGACACACAGAAATCTAGCAGCTCCTGCTACAACAGTGCCATGGTATATCCTGGTAGGCGGTTAAAAACACCTCACTCTCTGCCTCCCCACAGTGGGATGAATTAGGGGGAAAAGGTAAAATTTATGGTTTCAGATAAAGACAGTTTAACAGGACAGAAAAAGAAACTGAAAGTAATAATAACAACAATAAAATAATTACAATATACAAAAGAAGTGATGCACAATGCAATTACCATTCACAGACTGATGCCCAGCCTGTTCCTCCGCAGCAGCTCCTGGCAAGATTTCCCCCTAGTTTATATACTCAGCATGACATCCTATGATATGGAATATCCCTTTGGACACTTTGGGTCAGCTGTCCCCTCCTAGCTTCTTGTGTCCCCCAAACCACTCACTGGTGTTGTGGTGTGAGAAGCCAAAAAGTCCTTGGCTTAAGGTCAAGAACTACTTCATAAGAACTGAAACATCAGTGTGTTATCAACATTATTCTCATCCTAAATCCAAAACACAGTACTATACCAGCTACCAGGAAGAAAACTTGCTCTATTCTAGTTAAAACTAAGACACATGGCTACCCTTTAAAGTGATTATTCGCCCTTGTGCACTGTAAAATTAGAAAGGCAATGATTTGCTTGTTGAATAGTAATAATTAAGGCTAACACAAAATTCAGACTTGCAAGTCTGAATAGAGATATACCAAAACTATCTCATAGAACATGTTCATTAATGTTTTACATCTAGAAGCTGCAGATGGTTTTATGAACAATCAAGGACTGAGCTTTCTGAGTGTGAGGGAGAAGTGTTATTTCCTTCAAACATTTAATTTCTTTTACAGAATCTCTAAGGTTCATCCTCCCCAAAACAAATTAAGCAAAAAACCCACTGACGAGTGCCCCATCTTTATGAAAGTTTTGGTGGAATCTCCTGAGAGTAGCACAGGAGATGACACACCATGTGCAACACTCAGCCACAACAAACTGAGTGTTACTGTGGACAGCACAGCTTTTAATATGCACCTCTTCCATTTCAGTAACTGAATGCTGGGGCTCAGCTTTAAAGCCTGAACACTGTTCAAATACCAACTGGCAGTAGAGAGGTCCTATGAGGACTCTCAGCTCTTCAGCTATTTTTATTTCTAGCACACTGAAATGAAACCATTGAGCTTAATTTTACTACAATTATGCATGTATATGCAAAATTTTAAAATATATATGTAGCTTCAGCCTTTGAATTGGGTACTGATTCTCTCTAACAGTGCTACTTGGGAAAAGGAAAGGATAACATCCAACCAGTACTAATCCCTTACAGTTCCTTGAATCACACAGGAACAAATCTATACTTTGTAATAAAAGTGATTTGCTATTTAGATTCACACCTCAGAGATAAACGGGTATTCAATGTGTCAAGGTTGGCATCTATGTATTAAAAAAACATAATATGTTGCAAGAGGGACCCACTTTTCAAGGACAGGCAGATAAAGCCAATAGGTAAAGTTAGTTATTTCCTAAGTTCTTAAGCCAGAGACAATAAGGAAATTCTACTGTACTGATTTTCTGGTGTCAGCAGATCCTCTCACAACACCTCTTCTTGTCCTGAGCACCCAGCATCAGCTTTTGTAAACTAAATAGTCATGTCTATATTTGCCAGCAACACAAAAAACCACTGTGTTCAGATACAAAGCTGCTTGAGGGTGTCAAACAATTGAGGGACTTAGACATCTCTCATACAAAGAGAGGCTCAGAGATCTGTGACTGTCAAGCGTACAGAAGGCTTGGGGAGGATCTTACTCCTCTATATAAGTACATGAAGGAACGGTATAAAGAACAGAGAGCCAGGTTCTTTTCAGTGTCAGCCAGTGACAGGACCAGAGGCAATGGACATAAACTGGAACACAGGCGGTGCTGTCTGAACATCAAGAAACACATTTACTGTAAGGGTGACTAAGCACTGGCACAGGCTGCCCAGAGAGGTTCTCTGCCCATCCTTGGATATGCTCTGAAAACCATCTGGAGACAGACCTGAGTAACCAGCTCTAGGTGACTCTGTTTGACCAAAGAGGCTGAACACTACAAATCCCCAGAGGTCCCATCTAATCTCATCCATTCAAAAGAAAGGCGAGCTTGCATAGATATTTAGTACTCACATTTATAAATACCAGCTTTCCACAAGCTACAAGAGCCACAGCAAGACTATGGTCTTTCCATAGACATTGTTCTGTTCCATACTTTTTCCTAGCTCCATTCAGTCTTGTTCAATAGACTACACAGAAGAAAGCAGTACTAGATCATCTTTATTGTACATTAAACTCTCAAAGTCAAAACCATGAGGATAAAAAAAAGAAAGCTTGTATAGCATTAGAAAAATATTTGACATTTCAGCCTACACACAGTAAGCTCCACTATTTTTATAAAAGATCAGAACTTCTCTTAATAGGCTGCCTCTCCACGCTGGGAAGAGCATCCTGGTTAAGCATGAGGAGAATGATGATGCAATTACACTGAAGTGCCTCACTTTCAGTGACATCTTAGTACTTTCAGTAGGAAAGGAAGATTAGACAGCAAGGCAGAGATCTTAAGCTATTGGCTCTTCAAAACAGGCTCTCTAGAATATTTTGTTCTTCTACAGATCAAAATACGTACTTTTCTAACCACTTAACTCCTTTACATTTACAGTTCCTGACACTCAGTAGGATCACTAAGTTCACAAAGCATAATGGTAAGGCATGCATCTAATCCAGAGATTGGAGAAAATGGACTCAAAAAGAACGTCTGACCAAGGTTAAACAAGTGATGAGAATCCTTTTGTCATGCAGTTCCCAAAATTACTTTCTTATGCTCTGAGATTGATGGTAGATAAATTTAAAACATGTAAATACAATACAGATTCTGTACAGTGTATAAATATAGCCTCATTTTCAGAGGTCAAAGCTGAGGGATCACAGAGGTTCTTTCTGTATCAAGGATTCTATTTATTTCAGTTGCCATGGCTAAGGAACGACTAGGATCACTTAGAAAAAGATAGTTTCAAGCTTTAGAATTTTTCCTTAGGTTCATTTATGTGACAGTATTTTGGTGAATTTGACATTAAGTTCCCCACTTAACAACAGTGATATTTTACATAAATTATTTGCAATGTACTCTCAGTCCCTCCAACTCGGTCACTTTTTTCTGACAGTCCAAGGCTGTGTTCCCCTATAGGCCCATCCTTTCAGCTACAAACAGCTTCTTTAGCTTATTCCTCCCTATAAGGAACAATCACCTGTTCTCTTCTGGAGCTTGATTTCCCATCCTGATTCTGCTGCCTGCTACACACACTGCCAGTGGTATCAGTGCTCTCCCTTTAGCAGATGCCTTATTTTGTATAAGTCTGCTTTGGGAGAACAGAGGGAGGGACAAATATTGCATCAAAAGCAGCCAATACTGGCTAAAACAGTAGCATTTCAAATAAATTATTTCTATAAGTCTGATATATGATATTTCTATAATCGTAATAGTTCTACAATTCTATCAATATTCTATTAGTTTTATCATCATGTGAATTAAAAAATTTTACTTAATACAGAACAGGTATGAAGCATACCTTTCACAGATCTGATAACTTTTCACAATACAGCTACAAAGAATGAACACACTTAAAACTTTAAAGTGGCCCACCAAGTTGGTAATGAATTCCCTCTCCTTCTCACTTCATTCTAGTTACTCTTTCTGAAAAGGATAAGAGGGAATATACCACTCCTACCTCCCCAGAGGAGTAATTGCTTACATTTGGAAAGGTTAAAACAGTAAAGTCTTACTACAAAACACAAAGAAAATGCAAAGAAATATACAAATAAGCAGACAGGGGAGGAGAAAGACAAAAATATTTTCTTTCTTTTAATTTGACAACTCAGGAGTTTAAATATTCATGCAAGATCTGGGTGCATTTCATACCTGTACATAGAGTTAAGTCAACTCTTAGGATTGCTAGAAGGTAGCGTGGTTCAAATTCAAAGCCTATTTGATATACTAGTCCTGAATGCACTCCATTGCTTCTGCCAAAACTGCTCCATTTTGAAAAGGTAACCTTCTTTGAGGAGGATCCTAAACAAAAATCCACCAAAAACATCTACTCTTGCTCTTTGTGTCATTACTTAAGCATTTCACAGGAACAGCAAGGGGTCTGGCAAGCTCCATCTTTTTGGTAGGTGGCCTCTGCAGACAGCAAAACCTCTGCTGTCAATCTGAATCTGGTACCATTCTTAACAATGGGCATTTGATAGATTACATCCCTGCTGAAAGGATTCTTGTTATCCCAGCTTGTGCGTAAAGATCTTGACTTTAAAGTATATTTTTCTGTTACTACCTGTTATGCAGTAAGATAAGCTGCAAGTTTCCATGTTTGAGAAAACACTTTAGTACTTGGATGATTCTTCTGTAACAAATAAAAAAATATTAGGATTTAAGCAGAAAAAATGTTATTCTCGTCCATCACTCATTTCATCCCACCGTAATCAGAAACTGAAATAAGGTGCACAAAAATGATCTAAATATAGGTTGGGATCTTTTTAAAGTATGGTGTGAGGTATACCCAGAGATTTTCTTAGTGGTGTTCTGCAGGTGAAGATGATTACCAGGTGACATACACAACTCTGTGTGGCTTTTTATGAGTTAGGGATTGCAATAAGCTTCTCTCAAACCCATAGTTTATTCACAGTGCAAGTTAGTTTTATAATTTCTCAGCTTTTATGTTTATATTTGAAAATTCAGAAGTTTTTTTCTACTTGCAATAAAGCCATGACTAAAGTCCAATACAGTTGATCATCTCAGATGAAAAGATGTTTTCGATATTTTCTGAACTGACACTGTATAGTGGCTCTATGTACAAGGAGAACTCTTAAAAAGAAAATCAAGGGAAATTATAGCTGGTTGAGGGAATTAACAACTATCAACCCTACAACAACAGCAAAAAATATCAAATTATTGTTCTAAACCCCCACAAGCTTTTAGAATCTTTATTTAGCCTATTAAAGCAGACTAATGTAATCCAAAAGTGTCAATGATCATATGCTATCAAGACATTAACACCTACTTCATTTTACCTGGGCACTACCACTGCCAGATCTGGTGTTTGACTGAGAGTGTCAGTAACAGGACCAGGACACCTGTTACAGACTGGGAATTCTTTTAGGCAGGAAGTACCTCTTGCTCATGGAATGCTCAGCATGTAGACCAAACCTTCCTCCTCGCTGTCCACAGCCAGATTAATTTACAATAAAATGATGTAATCGCATTTAAACTACATCAAATAACACCTGCTCCACATTTAGAAGAAAAAACTCTACACAGTTGCCTTTTGAATTGTCAAGGAAATCCCACCTTCCCAACTTGTAGAACCATACAACTCAAAGTACAACATATGTCAATGGAAATCAAGTCCTGGTTGATCCCTTCCATTCAAGGTTTAGCATGTGCCCACACTGAAAAACTGCATCTGGACAACAAACACCATATTTCTGCCAAACACTAAGCAGAAATTCATAAAATCGGAGTGGAAAACATCCAGTACTAATGACTCAATTCATGGAGCTGATTTCAGGAGATGATTCATAACTAACCTACAAATTTCTCTAATTGGAAACCCCTCTCACTGCTCACACTAGAGGGGAAAAAAAGAAAAATCAAGATACTTTCTGCATGCTGGTCAAAAACCCAAATAAGGCAACCATTAATTGAGTTTTTGGCACAGACATCCCACAATTATATCTACACAACCCAAAGATCAGCAACACATACACAAACATAGATATACACACATAAACACCATAGAACAAAGACTGAGTATTTGTAGGGGGAAAAAAGCTACTAATTATTTTATTGCCTTAAGAAAACATAGAAAATAATTTAAATGTTCAAGATAGCTTGAAAGGATGTAGCAGTAAGGGTATTTAGCAAATCTCAATAATCATGTATTTAGTATGCTGCAATATAATTCCTAAAAACAAACAATCTAAACAATTAGGATTTCCCAGTGTACTACCAAGTCACAACACACTAAACTCAGGACAAGTCATTTTTAGTTTTGTGAAAAAGTGAGGGTGGGAATGAACGCGTGTAATGCTGAAAGCTTGCTTCATATTGTTACTAAGGTCCTAGTCCAGAGTTATTAATTAATTAAAAAGCAGCCAGTTCAAATGAGGATAACTCAGACTTGATTCTACCTCTCTCCTTGGCTCTTGGCAGACCCCATCTCTCCACACATACGCCTGCAGACCAGGATAATTGACCCAGCTTGTAGCCGTGTCCCCTAATTCAAAGGGCATTTGCCTCACGGAAGCTCTGCTCTCTAAGTTACTCTTCAGAGCATTAATTCATGCTCTGCAATCACAAGAAATTAAAAAAAAAAAAAGGCTAATAACTCATGAGCCCATGAGTCTGGATCATAGCCAGAGACCTGTAATGTGGGTTAACATCTGACCAAACTGTGAAAGTAATTGCAGCTTCTCCTGTAAATCTTCTCCACTCCTTCCCTGCGTGACCTGGAACATGCACCTCTAGTAACAGACCTCTCCTCTGAGTGTACTCGGGTATTTCAGCTTTGCCATATCCTTAAAAAAAAAAAATAATCCAACAGGTTTATATAATCCTTTTTCAACATCTTATGTCCTATTAAAACACTGAATTCTGACCAAAAAAATAGTCCCTAAAGCTTACCAGTATTTAAAAACTGACACCCTACCACCACCACAAGAAGTTAGGTCTATCCTTATTGTTGAGGAGGCAAGAACTAGTGGCAGGACTACAATCATTCTTTGGCTGCTGGCAGGAATTGTCGCCTATGACTGCACATGCAGAGAACAGCAAGCCATAAAGAACAGAATCCAAAAGGGGGCATTTAGCATTTCATTTCCTATTTCCCATATGTCTGTAAAAGAAAAGCATAGAAAGCCCTGAAGTAATTGTGGGTTTTTTTCTGAAAAAGTTAAGAAATACTTCATCTTTGTTTGGGTTCCCCCCACACCTTGCATTAGATAAAAATAGACACAAACCCATCATGTGAACTGAAGAACACTCACAACTGGGGACTCATAACTTTAGCAGTAGTTTTTGCAGGGTATTGTCAAGAGCAAGGCATAATACATGGACAGCTACAATAAAGTGGGTCTGACAACCCCAGAAATCCCACCTTGTACAAGTTTAAAATGCTCACTTACCTTTAAGCTACAGTGTATTTTGATGTTTCTAAAGAAGGCAAAAAATGGTATAAAGGTCTTGACAAAAGTCAGATGCCACATGTAAAACAAAGAACAAAATAGAAACCTCCCTATCCTATCCTATCCTTATTGAACTGTCTTTCAAAGTAACCCATGTATACCTCTCAGCAGGTCTTTTTTTTCCTTAAAGACCTGAATATAAAGATACAGATCACTGTGCTGAAAGCCACTCTTTCCAAAAATGAGAGTGCTTGCCAATAAATCACAACTGTTTTACCATATGCCACAGTGCTCTGCCAAGTATCACCAGCCTGTTCTACTTTTAAGCAAATTTCATTATAACATAGCTCAGAGCAATGGCTCATTAAAAAGTATACTGAAAAAATGTCAAGTTGTTTTTGTATTAAAAGTGGGACTTTGTTTTCCATGAAGATTTCAGACTGGTATTTATTGAAGAATCTGCCATTTCTCAGAAAAATCTGAGAAATCTCACCCCATAAACTCAGCACTCACTCCTGACACTGAGATGACAACCCTGTCATCTGCTTCGTCACACACTAATGTTGATTGTTGCTTTGAGGACTCAAATTCCCAGCACTCTGGTGAGGTCTCCAATCTAATCACACTTATTAATCACCCTCCCTGTTGTTGCTATCAAGCAGAGGTTCAGGACACAGCCATTTCTTTGGATAACTGAATAGGTGTGTTCACCCTTTTGTGTTGCAGAGGCTCGCTGCAGTCAGTTCTAAGAGTCTTCTAAAAAATCATTAAGCCCTTTGAGCTTTTTCACAGGCATTTAAGACTCAGCAGAAGGTTTTCCATATCACAATTGACAAGACCAGTCTTTAACTGATGAACTATTGAAAAACAAGTCCAAAGGCTGGCCTGATTTAAACTCTGATCTCATTGGACTCATGGGGTAGGGAGAGTATGCAAATCAACCCAAAATCTGGCTTTAGATTCTCTTTGATTTTTGTTGCCCAGAAATAGATCAACTCGTGGTGTTTTCACATTTTAGCTTGATGAATCATTGCTAAACCTATCACAGGCTAAAAAAAACTAGTCATTATCCTTTCATTAGAAAAATCATTATTTCTTCCATTCACTCACAATTATTTCTTCCATTTACTCACATCCAATATTTCTCATGGCCAACAGTTGATCAAGAAACAGCTCTCCTTTCTTGTACTCTTACAGTTTAGTGGACATTATAAACTACTCATTCAAAGTAAAATTCTCAAATTTCCAGATTAAAAAAATAACTGGTCACTATCAATCAGGGATTACAGCACATTAATCACAGTACAGAAGTTATACATGTCACAGCAGTTTTCTGAAAAAATTGCATTTTTCAATCAGATGGCAAGGTATGATTTAGAGAGTTCTACATGCTTTGATCTACATGTTATAATACAAATCCACTTGCTGTCTATTGGTTACTGCCTGCCACTGTTCATCCAGAGAAATACACATAAAATTAAACACTACAGTACAGCCTCTGAAAAGCCAGGTAGTTATAGGGTCATGCTATGCAACTGCTGTCCAAAATTCAATGTATATGAATACATGTGATTCTTTGTATTAGTTTTCCACTGTAGAACTTATTTTCACACACACGTTCTCACATGCCCTTCTACAGCAGTAGGTAATTTGTAAAAGCTTCTCTGCTCTAGATCCATAATTTGTTTTTTCCTAGGTACTAGGAATTCATTCTTGCTGCTCCCTTCCTGTACAGTTTTAGTTGAGTTAGCAAAACTTGGGCCAAAACTATTACTATTCTTATTTAAAGGGCTACATTAAAATCAATAAGGGCTTTAGAGACAAAGACCATATCTGTTCAACCTGCCACTCAGTGTCTTTGTCCATCCACATTATTTTTTCAACCCAGTCTCAAGAGAGTGCCTATGGAGAACAACATTTAAAACAGCTATTTTGCCCTCTGCTGCTGAAAAAGCAAAGCAAATAATTTTAGAATTACTATGCTGAAGTTTCATTCTGAATTGTATGAAACACTACAGAAATGCAAATTAGATTGTTTAGCCAATGACAACAACTTTTGGTAACATTTCCTTCTCATCCCACTTTTAAATACCTCAGCCCTACTTTGACTTTGCATTTGGAATTAGATACAAGAAAGAATCCTCTTTATAATATGTACATAGTGAAAGGATAACTGCTAAGAGTCTGCTCCACTGTGCCCTGTTAAGATCCATCAGACTTTTTCAGAAATAAATGGACCACAGTACCCAATATTTCAGAGAAACACCAAGTACACTCTCACAACCAGTTTGGCAAGGTTCTCCCAGTACCTGAGATTTTAGATCCCTCATATTGTCAGTTACAATTTTATCTTTGCCAGCAAAAGTTGTCCAGTGTTACCTATAAGGGGTAATAGATTGTTAAGCTGTCTCTAAACAGTTAGGCACAACATGGTTTAATGCAGAAGTTTTAATAAAAACTTTGGAGTTTTGGGAATACATTACTCTTTCTTATTATTAAGCTTATTAAGCTCAGAAGGCTTATATAACACAGCAAACCACTAAAAGCTGAGCAAGTCAGGGAACTCTTGCTTGCCTCTTTTTCAGATCTCTGTTGTGGGTCTGCAATGATAAGCAAACAACCTGGAAGTTCCTAGACAGCATTATAGGTCAATGGCTCAGATTTGAATTACTTTGATGCAGCATAATTTGTATGCATCTCTGCAACACATATTAATGCCTGCATCAGTTACTGTGTATCACTTCAGAAGGCCAGCCAAATAAACTTATTTTAAGGAATGAGGGTTTTATTTCTATTGTACAAGTATAGGAATGGAAGCAAAGAGCAGGTTGATGACTCGCCCCAGGGCACAATAAACCTGTGTCAGAATTCAGACAGAAGAACGATTGACAAATATTGGTCTTGCACTAGGAAAAACACTGCTCTAAGTTTATAACCGATGCTTTTTAGTAACCAGATAACTACAGATAAAATAATACCCACTTTCTTCCCAACTTTCAGCCAGCATGAAGAAATAGAGCCAGATGGTGCTGGATATCAGAGGACAGTGCTGGAAATAGGCAAAGGTACACACTTTTTGACTCCTAGTCCAAGGCAATTGCAAAGGATTATTTACTATTTCATTTTCCACATTTATTCTGCACTAGTGTGCCATAGCTTATCAGTAATTAATACCAGGCATAAAATGCAGTCAGATTTTTAAGAGGGATCCCCTCCCAGGCTAAGGCCCTACTCACCACAGCCTGCCCTGTTCATAGTGGTAACTTCTCCTCAGTTTAAGTGGGCCAAGAGCAGTACCAGGCAGATTTACACAAACACTGGTTTGTACAGTGAGACTTACTACCATCATTTTGAGTGAAACATGCAGAGACCCGGTGACTTTTAGCTTTTATCGAAGTGAAGGATTAAGAGCAGCAGGGCTACAGCCAGATGGGACAGACAGGCACTGTGAGCACCTGCTTTGCAACTGTCTTAATGAAAGTTAAATCCTACTTAGCTTTCTGATGTCAGACCTTGAGTCACTGTTAATTGACTCGAGTTTTCCAAGGGAAATTTTAGAGATGTTTTACATGAACAAATACCACAATTAGAGACTGTATAAACACATCTTCAGACAGCTTTTTGACAAGAATGCAAAGACACACACTTTTATCAGTGTTTAGTCAGATGCTAATTAAAGAAGTATTCAAATGCCTGTCATCAAGGATCACTCTTGAAGGAATATAGATTAATTCTAGAAGAAACAGAAGATGCTACCCTAGCTCTCTAAGTGGTGTAGTGGTAAGTTATAAACACTGCATGGAGAGCTGGTGAGAGTTGCCTCCCAGTCACAGATTGTATCCATCCCTGGGTTTCAGTAAACCCAGAAACACACCCTACACACAGGAACACAGACACTGAAGAAGTCAAGGACCACACTTCATTTCTGCCTCTTGTCTGAAGAGCTCCAGGCAAGTTGTTCTCTATCTTTCCAGCAAATTTGAAAGCTAGTGAATCATTCACATTCCCCATAGGTAAGCTTTGCAATTTCCAATAATGTCAATTTATATTCAGATTATTAATATGTATTTGTTAAATACAGGGAGGCATTATTTCTCTGGTATTTATTTTTCTACCAAGATTTGGAACAGGCCATTATTTACTCTAGCAAACAGAAAAATAGAGTTGGCTTGCAGCGTTGACACCTTGAGCCACTTCTAGCAAATGAAATGCCTGATTAAGTAAAAGTTAGAAAGTTTAGAAGAAACAAAGCCTTAGCCGTCAAAAATAAAAATTTTCAAAATAAATGAATCCACAAAAACTTAAACCTAAACTAACCACACTGCTAAATGATTCATGTGCTACTTTTAGCAGACATTCTCAGAATAGCCTTGTCTGATTTACCTTTACATCAGAAGAAAAATGCCTGAGAGCTGCCAAACATTTAACATTTAGAACTACTTAATGACAGAAAAAGAAACTTTATGATAATATTGAACAGCCTGGGCTGCACACAGGATGAACCTATTTCCAGATCATATTTTGAAGTGACAGCTGTACAGTAATTCACTAGTTTGGATTAGAGAAAATTATGTATGCAGTATACAAACACAGGATTACCTTGTTGCAAAGAAGGAGTTACAGGAGTATTTTTGAAGAACAAATGTCAAACAATTTTACCATTAATTTACTAAAATAAGCTCGGAAAAATACAGTGAAAAGGGAAAGAAGATAAATGCTATTTAGACTAAGTAAAGAAAACTCCCCATATTTTCAGAAGAAGATGCAATTGCAAACTCCTGTAACAGTCTGGGATTAATTCACAAGTTCTCTGTTTATCACACTGACCAACAGGTTGGCCTGATCTAGTTGAACTTGCTTCAAGCAGAGATTTGGACTAGATGACCTCCCAATGCCCCTGCTGCTATGAAGAAAGGACCCTTGATTTAGCAGTCAGAAATCCTTCATCACGACCAATCTTCACAATACTGTAAAACAATATTGGCATGCTACGTGGCAGATGAAATTTGTCTTTTATGTTGGAAACAGGAGATTACAGAGGATACAGAAGACTCCACCCATTTTCTTGGCTTCAAGGGATTTCTTCTATTCTCTTGTACCTTTGTGTGCAGATGGAAAGACCTTCCCACAGTAAGGTGGAAAGCTTGTGGATTTCACTCTGTTTCAGGTCAAGAGTCTTCAGATCTTCTCCAAAACTTTCTAATGGAAGGACTCCATGGAGAACATAACATGGATATTTAAAAAAAGATTTTGCCTGGAGTGCTGCATCCAGCTCTGGGATCCCAACACAAGAAGGACATGAACCTTCTGGAGGGAGTCCAGAGGAGGCCAACAAAATGATTAGAGGGCTAGAGCACCTCTCCTATGAGGAAAGGCTGAGATTATTCAGCATGGGGAAGACTTCAGGAAGACCTCATAGCAGCCTTCCAGTACCTAAAAGGGGCCTAGAAAAACGCTGGAGAAGGATTTTTCACATCAGCATGCAGCAATAGGACAAAGGGGAATGGCTTTAAATTGTAAGGGAGTAGGTTTAAATTATATATTAGGAAGAAATTCTTCAGTACTAGAGTGGAAAGGCACTGGTACTGTTTGCCCAGGAACACAGATGCTCCATTCCTGGAAGTGTTCAAGACCAGGTTGAGCAACTCAGTCAAGTGAAGGTGTCCCTTCCCATGGCAGGGGGTTTGGACCTAGGTGATATTTAAGGTCTCTTCCAACCCAAACCATTCTGTAATTAGATGAATTACTTATTTACTCTCTCCTGGCTTTTTCTCCCCTCCCATTTTTAAGTAAGTGAACAGCTGAGGCTTCCAAATAAATTTCTTCCTGGCAATAAATTGCCATATTGCTTGAATTTATTTACAAGTTAACTTTACTGGATAATCTACTTGGAGCGGGATTTTTTAGTGCACAATCTGCATGCAAACTCTTCAATCAGTCAAGTTAATACCTATTAAAAAATAGATATGTACACATATATAGAGTGTAGTAATTTAACTATGGCAAAAATCATCATCGTGAGGGTAACATGAAACTTTTAAAAATCTTTAAGATCTATCTTAATTTTAAAAATTATTTAATACCCCATTCTCTATTGCTGTAGAAGTTAAATGCATATATCCTTGCAGAAATAATTAAAAAAACCAATCAAGTCTTACCTAACCAAATCTTAGCATTGAAGTAAATTAAATCTTACAACAACATGCACAGTACAAAGCAAGTTAAATGCAAAATACCATTTATGAATACACGAAAATTTGCAAGGAGTGCTACTCTGAGGCTAAGGACATAGTGGGCTACTAAGTGCAAACTTCCTTGATTCCCTTGCATTTTTTTGAACACAGCCTGAACCTCAGGTTGTGGGTTTTTAGGTACTGTTGATATGCACTTAGTAGGAAAGCAGGGATGAAAGCCTAGAAAAAACTACTATTTGATCATGTCAGTTTTCTTCTCTGTTCACCCTGAAAATCTCAATACCATTAGATTACCTTATCAGCTATAAGAAAATGGGGAGTAGGCAAAAGATGTTAGGTTGTAGATACAAATACATCATTATATTTTGGATTACTCTTGAGAAAAAATGCCTATTCTCCAAGACCTTGAAATCAGCAAAATATAAAACCTTTCATTCCAAAAGTTTCAAAATCCCCAGATACAGGTCACTGTTTCACAGAATTGTGTACATGCACTCAGGAAAAAAATAGTAGCCTAACTCTTAATTATATTACACCTTAATATTTTCAGATGTGCAACTTTATTAATCAGTTCTACAGATAAGACTTTTTCTAGGGCTAGAGTACACAATCCATTTAGACTAATGCTGGCAAGAGCTTGTCTCTAATAGCCCACCCTTTCATCCTGAACAAAACTCTGTTTTGCTGGCTTACATGGTATAAAACATCATAAAGAAGTTGACTGAAATTACTTTTTGAGGCACATTTCTAGAAAACACCCATCTAATTTCCTCAACAGCATTACAGTACCATATTTGATATATTCTGTGCAAGAAGGCTGACAAATACCACTCACCCTCCCCTCCACAAGCTCACATATCAGAATACTTTATTCCCCAAGTCTGATAAGAATTCCTAGATAGTAAAAGAAAAGGGGCAGCAACAGGAGATCAAGGGGAAGTGAAGCAATCACTTCAGCCAAGTTTATATGGTAGGGAACATGGGAAGAAAGTGTTTCCAAGAGCACTTTGTGAATTTGAGTGACAGAGTGTCAGGGGGCTGAATTCCACAGGAATCAATCAGTTCTATCACATTCCCCTGCCTTGGCATGCTTTAATCAACCATTTTTCTGAGAGGAGACAGAAGCAGACTTCAATTCCTTCAACCATTTACACACACAAACACATAAACAAATACACCAGAGATACATTTTCTTCTTTTTGCTCTATTACTGCAAAAGATTATTTCTGGCTCTTACATACTGGCTATACTTAAAAACAGTGGAAGGAAACTCTGGGAACACTGGTATAAAATATTAGATAAATGAAGAATCTGAAGGCAATAGTGCTAATTTCCTGTTCATTATTACAATTTTGTTCTCTACTTATTACCCTTCCAGTTTAGATAAGCATATATTAAGATACCTACTGGAAACTATGGTCTTCTCAGAGCTGATAGACACAACATCTATTGCAGCTATATTGTAAGAGTTACTACATTTTAGGATATCCTCCAACAACAGCCAGTTAAAAAACTAAGGCAAATTCTCTTCCCATTCCTGTAACTTCCAGTTATAAATGTTTCTGGCACACCTGCGTATATGAAGAAGAAAAATAAAAATGCTGGAGGATGAATTCTGTTTACAAAATATTTTGCTAAACCAAAGACAAAATTTAGCATACAACTAAAAAAGAAAAAACCCTGCAGTTTAATAATCATGTGGAATGAAACAGATTCATTTGTGTTTGTATTACATAAAAAGTTCAGAATTGTTATCCGAAGTCTTTTTAAAAGCATAAACATATTTGATGATAAAACATTATGCAAGTTCATTTCAGTTTTCATGCTGTTTTTGTCAATAAAAACCAAAAAGACTGATGTTTTCCAGACTGTCTATATAATTTCTGAAAGATCTGTAAAAAATCTAACAACATTTTCAGTGCCACTTAAAAAAACCCCCACTGAATTAACCTTAGACGATAATTTCTGATTTTTCATTTGACCCGATATATCCCCTGTATCCATTATTCACACCAAATTTCCCTGAATAGCCACTGAACAAAGTTTTCCTTTCAGAATTCATAACAAAAAGAATCCACCAGCATATTCTGCAAGACTTAAACACTATTAAATAGCTTTGAGTACTTATTTTCCAAGCACATATCAAGTGATGATATTCATATATTATATGGCTCCACTTCAAAGAAATGTGTATCTCTAGAAACCAACCACTTTCCTCAATCAGATCTGCATTGCAATTTCTAAAAAAAAACAGTTAGAAACAAGAAGAATTTACCTATTTTTAAGAGCACAAATTGGAGCATAACACAAATAAACGAAGAGCAGCTGTCAGAGGTTGGGGGATGTCTTGGAATTTTTTCTCCATCACTGTTACTAAGTAACAAATAGGCGGATGATTAGGGCTATCAGCTCTTTTGTGAGAGACAAAGGGTGTGCTTGGGCGGGGGCGGGTAAGGGAAGAGCCGAGC
>VZRZ01006595.1:1147835-1178272 GCA_013398175.1 Climacteris rufus
CTGAGCTGCCTGGCTGCTCTCCAGCCTGTCCGCCATTACCAGCTGCCTGAGGCTGACCTGACCCTGCGCCACAGCGCCACCTGCAGCCGCTCGGGAGTCATCGCAACCGCCCTGCCCGACCGGGAGTTCAACAGCGCCCCCTGCTGATTTTCGACCGTGATTACACCGCACGGGAAAGTTACCTGCTATTAGTTTCTGGTTCTAATTTATGGTTGTTCTTATTGTTATTACTTGTTTATAAATACTAGTAAAGAACTGTAGTTCCTTTTCCCGTATCTTTGCCTGAGAGCCCTTGATTTCAAAATTAAATAATTCGGAGGGAGGGGAAAATCACATTCTCTGTCCTAAGGGAGGGTTCAACCTCTCTTAGCAGACACCTGTCTTTCAAAACCGAGACAGCAGCACACCGGCCTGACGGCTGTAAACATGGGCAGCTGTGCTGAAGTGCAAACTGCAGCAGCATTAGCTGCAGAACACATTACAACATCATTGTAAACTGTACAAAAAAGTCTCAAAATGAGCTGCAGGGTCTCCCAGTTCAGCACAGTGCTCATGTGGCACTAGCCAAGGGTGGGGGTTCACATACCTTCACACTTCTGCACCATTCTTTGTCACACACTGTCGCTGTCTCACATTCATTTAAAGCAGTTTTGTCTTAAGCTACCTGAAGATTAACAATTAATTGCAGCAGTGAATTATGAAACAAAACTCCATCAAAACATGAAGCCATCAAATGCCAGGAGAACAACTGAGGATCAATGTAATTTAAGATGCATATGAAAGTAGGATAAGCACAGGCAAACCAAACCTTAAATCAGGAAGAAAATTCAAAAGGCTGAATGCACTAGATAGATAATGCATCCAGCTGGTCTTCAGCTAAATTCTCTTCAAAAGCTTATTTGTGTTTAACCTGAAGCAGTGCTGAAAAGAAAGGACATGGTTACAATGTAAGAATAAACAAAGACTGCCTAATAGGTCATTGTCATTGTGCAGCTGAACATCACCTTGTATCCTAGGAAACACCAAGATGTTCAAAACACTTTCATGTCTCTTCCTCAAGTCTCAATTCAGCTCCACTAACCATATCATCATTGCTCATCCCTTCAAGTCTTTAGGTGCCCAAGGTTTTTATCATGTTTAGTAAGTCTTCTCCTTAGCCACTTCTCTTCACATGCCTTTCCAGTCTTCTCAGTAAGGGACTCAGTTTTATTGTACATAAGTACTATCAGTTTTATTGTACATAAGTAAAGCAATACAACACATAAATAAAGAACCTAAAGAACCCAGCAAGGTAAAGTATGGGAAACACAGGACAAGGCAATATTTTATCTCTTTCTCCTGCTATCAGCCTTCATTCAGATGTACCATGAAAGCTGCGTACAGAATCTCTACTATTGTCCAGCCTTCTTGAGCTGTGTTCATCTAATCAAATGTAAGGAAAAAAAAGGATAAATAGCAACAAAATAAAGCAGACTGGAAAAGGCAGAATTGGGCTGAGAATATAAACAGAGAAGAGAAAAAAACCACAGAGAACTGAAATCAAGAAAGAGACAACAATAAGGGAGGGACTGGAAGACAGAACACAACAAACCTCTTATACACATATTCACTGGGCATCTCTTAAAAGAAGGCTGTTGCTATGCTACTTGGTGCTATGGCAGTCATCAAAATAAGATCCAATTGAACACATTAGTTCCTGAGAGTTGAATGTGATGTTACACTTGAAAAGATTTGCATTTCTATTAATTTTTAACCAAGTTATTACCAGCACATTCATTGTCCAAACATTCTAAAAGGAAAACACATAACTGATGGCAGATACCTTTTACAAAGAGCAACTGCAGACTGGTTTTCCCCCACCTCCTCTTTTACAAACTAGTAATGAAATTAAAAAAAAAAAAAAAAATCAAGTCGTTTTTCCTTTCTATTATCAACATTGCTTCAGCCTTCAGATCAAGTTTCTTCTTACCAAAGCCACATGCATTGAAGGTTGTCCCTGATTAGTTCTGCTGTTTCTTGCAGCATTTGAAGGTAACAAAGACATTTGAAGGTAACAAAGGTCTGATAAAACTGAGGAGGGCAGATTCAAATATTGGATTCCAGTTGGTTTACATAAATTTGGGGTCAAGTGGATATTTCATCAGTGACCATGTACTGGACATTTTCAAGGCCACCACAAAAATAAAACTGCATTTTCTGTGCGTCTATGTATGTGTATATACATAAAATGTGTTTCAAACTAAAAATCAAGAAATACTTGCAACTTCCATTACAAGGTACTTTGAATATTCATATTAAATCTAATTTCATAGAGCTTGCTCTAAGTGTTAATGCAGAAGACATGTTCAAAGTGTGTTTGGATTTTCTCAGCAGACCCATATCCCAAGGGCCAAAGTTCACACAATAGGACCCAAGAAAATTAAAGTTCACTTCCTCACTTAAACATGCCTTTCCAAAACAAAGAACACAAGCCAATTGGGGTATTTTCCTTTCTCAGAAGAAAAGTGAAAGACACCCAGATAACCAAAATTCACATCATGACCATGAACCAAAACAACTGGGGGGAAAAAAAAAAAAAAAAGTTTTGTTCCTTGCTTGGTAACAGGAGTGCTGCAAACCAACAAGAGAGCAGTTGTTCTCCTCTGCCTTCTTGTACACTCTGCTGCATCATTCATTTGCTAACCTAGCAATTAGTTTTTCAGACCTTCTGGCAACATAATGCAAGCAGTGCCAAAAAACCCAACAAAAGAATATTCAAGACTCTGAAGGTTAATCAAAGAACAGAGGCAACAGAATATAGACACACACAAATTAATGCCAAGACTGAAGATGGTTGTCACAATTTCTGAGCAACAAGGGGTTAACATTTCCAAATGATAAACCAATAATCAGCAGAGAACCTTCAAATGCTTGTTCCTTAAAGTTTTAAAGTTTCTAAATTACTAAACATATTTTCATTAATAAAGGTCAGACTACTTAACTAACCTGTATGGCATTACAGTATGCTTTATACCAATAAATTCCCACTTCTTCTGTAATGTACTTGGATAAAATCCACCATAGCCCTGAAATAAAGCAGCATTTTTATAAGGGCATGTTTTGCATATTTGAGGCTCAAATTAAATATTCAGAATAGTACTTCATAGTTTGCCAACATTAACTAGCTTTGCATCTAATAAAGCAAACAGCTCTACTGATTTTAGTAAAAGTAGGGCCTGCTAATGGCAACTGGACTTTTCTCCTTTCCCTATGCTCATGTTTCACCTTTAAAGCAATGCTGAATTATAAGTATCTATCCCAATATCTCAAAAATCCCAACAGGAATGCCAAGGGTACTTTAACCTGCACAGTAATACTTATAAATGCTAGATATTTTAAAAGCATATTTTCTATATTGCTTTTCTACAACACCTGAAGAATTTTTAGCACACTCAAGGGAGCTACAACTGAATACCCATTTTAATAACTTTTCCTCCATGAGATGCTTTTAAAAATTACAGTCTAAATAAAATTCAAAAATAAGCTTTTGGTATATTCCCTTGCACTGAATTTACTGAACAGTTCCCATATATTAAACCCAGAATACTCTCTCTTCTTCCCCAACTTGGACTTCTTTTTGTAGCCTTCTTCCTAAGCCACTACTGCATAAAGTTTAAGATTTGCAAATCTGACTGCTCAAACTGAGAAGGTCACCTAGAGACCTTCACTTCTAAGTCTGTATCCATCTATAGTTAATAGTTAAGCAGGGGAAAACATTCATACTTCATTCTCCATAGAAGGGGGCTGCAAAGGAGAGATTGCAAGTTACAGCACATTCTCACAGGTAGGAAAGACTTAGTAGCACAAACGAGTTTTATGACACTTTTAGAAGAACTCTCCTCAATTTCTCAATTACTTTTTTCTTCATATTATCATTGCAGTTCTACTCCTCTTGCACCTTCCAAAAACTCCCTTTTAGAGAAAAGGAAGAAAGAACCACCTTTTAAACCAGCCGATCCCTTCAAACACTAGAATACTGACAGTGTTTGCAGTGTTTTGCATTGAGTACTTTGCATGCTCATCTTTATTTCAATTTTAAAACTTGCAGATGACAGCATTTACAGATTGCCTAGTGATCCAAGAGCTTAGTCTTCATTATTACTGTACTACCTAGAGATTAATATTACAATTTTTTTTTAATTCTGTGTAGCAGATACAATCTGCCATGTTCTTGTTCTTTCATGCCTTTTTCCTATGATACAGAGTAGTTTTAGTTTTTGATTATTGGGGATCTTAAGTTTCCACGAAGACAAAACAAAAAGAACTACATACTCCATAAAATCTTTAAACCTCTCTACTGAGTTTTACATGGTTCCAGAATGGTCAGGTGGTCTCAAGAACTGGTTTGGAAACTCTCTTGGATTTAAATGCTAATTAAACACAATGACATCCTTTATGGTTCAAGCCACCCTTCCCCGAGTGATAGATCACTAGACCTTGGAACTATATTCTGATGAGCTTCGCTACATCCTTCGCTACATCCTTCGCTTTATCCTTTTATTCTTTTCCAGGGTACTGATGCTGAACATCCCACAGGAAACAAAACACAAAGGCTAGAGACGTTTCTGCTCTGGCCTAACAAAGACATTGTTAAATTAGAGATCATAGCCTAAAATACAGTATTAAAAATATATAAATCTCTGGTGGAAAAGAAACAAAACACACTTGCATGCTTGCAGACATTTGTTGGCAAACAGACTGACTCAAAGAGACACTTCTACATTCCTTTTTAATATTACTGTCTTAGCTGGTCACGTAACCAGCATGTCTCCTGCAAGAAAACCCTGACTTCATGTTGTTACTTTAATTCACTTATCTCCACTGGGTGGCCTTTATTTTGAATTTGTATGCACCATGATACTGGCCCAGTTTAAACTCCCTGAGTAACACTGTAACAGAGTTTCTGGCAAGATTAATGGGAAGTGGATTTTTGGAAAACCCTTTAAGCACTTTCTTTGTAAATGGCCACAGGATGCTTAATGAAAAAAGAAGCATTTCTCACAAGTCAGCTTTTCTGTGTTGAACTTGAATAGAGGTCTAAGATCCTTACATTCCAGAGGTTACATAAGGATTTTGCCTTAGAGTTCACCTTGTGTATACAGAAAACACTAGAAAAATACTTAATCATAGAATGGTTTGGGCTAGAAAGGACCTTAAAGAACATCTATTTCAAACTCCCCTGCCATGGGCAGGGACACCTTCCACCAGAGCAGGTGCTCAGAGCTCCATCCAACCTGGCCTTGAACACTGCCAGGGATGGGGCATCCACAACTTCCCTAGGCAGCCTGTGCCAGTGCTTCAAAACCCTCACAGTAGAGAATTTCTTTCTAACATATAATGTGAGCCTACTCTCTCTCAGTTTGAAGCCACTCCCCCTTGTCTTGTCACTACATGCCTTTGTAAATTGTCTCTCCATTAAGAGGTCATATCAAAAATATTTAATTCCTAAGGTTCATTTTCAGGAGGTTGGTTTTATTTTCAGAACACACAAAAAGCAACTGGCTCAGTTGCAACTATCTCTAAGTAAAAGTATTTTACAAAGTTAATTTACAATAGCATATTGAACTGTGAAGTTGCCAATTTGCAAGTATTTTGTGAAACCCATATAATTAAAGTATCTCTATGGAAATGTTAGGTTTTCATAATTTCACCAAGGACACGCCCCCATGACATCACTTCCTAACTGATCTGGGAAAAGAGAAGCAGCATCTCATCTTAGCCCCTTCAGCTACATTTTCTTTCCACTCTCCTGAGGTCACAAATGATTTCTCATTTCCCTTTACTTACTAGTGTCTCTTTTAATAGAGACAAAGGGAAAAAAAAGTTAAAATCATTAACATAATTTCCTTTCCCTATTAATTGTCCCAGAAACACTGTTCATCATTTTGGGATAGATATTTCCAAGACAGGCAGCAGGCTTCAGCTAACAGTCTCCCCAGCAGGATCAAGAATGGATTGTGAGCACCAGAAATTTCACTACAGTCACAAATCTCAACAAGCAAAAACTACAGCTGTGTCGTTACAGTTATCAAAAAATGCATAAATCTTGCATTCAATAGTGCCTGGAAACCAATTTTAGAACAAGCCTCTTATTCAGACACATGGAAAACACTTTCAGAGGCAAGAAAGAAGGGATTGATTTTTAGGCAAAAATATAAAAATCTGAAGAGCATCTAAGTACTGAAGTGAATCATGCAAGTATTGAAAGCCTGATCTCCTGTGGTTTACTGTGATACAAACCTGATCTGGGATTCCCACGTAGTTTTCTGTCTTCTAGCAACAGAGGACCAACTCTTGACATCAACCAGTGATAAATTCTATATATCACATGGCATGGCAAATTAGCTACAGAGCACTAATGGAATAGAAAAATAATAATAAAAAAAGCCTTTTAAAATTATTTCTACAGTCTTCCAAAAGGCCTTTAAAAATGGAATACTGTCAGACTTACTGCCTTCAAAGGAAAATTAGCTAATTCTAGTTTATGTTGCATTCAAGACTGCATTTTATGACCTAATGATGGCTTTTACCAGAAGAAAATAAGCAGGCTCCATACTCTGACAGTAAACTTTCATTTTATAATTTTAGCAGGAAATTTCACTCACTGTACCATGTAACATGCTATAATTGTCTCACATGAAATAGCAATACCAGCTTCTGCTGTATGTTCCAGGAAGATGAGAACTGGATTTCAGGTGCATAATGAGCTTCTCCTACCAAAGAGCTTTACAGCCTTCTGAGTTCAATGTCAATATTGTTGTAAAGTGCAAGGGAGCCCAGTATTTAGCTTTGTTTCTAACTGCTCTCACAACAGGAATTTGTAACTCAGAAGAAAAACCCATTGGTGAAAACAGTAAGGTGAGCTACTGCTTCCAAAGAAAAATAGGTGTCAAACACATTCATGATGTAACTCCAATTTGGATCATTCTGGAAGACCAAAGGGTTCAATAAATTACGAGTTGCACAAGTAATTCATCTTGGCTTGAAGCAGCAGTCACCATTACCTCCTGCTAAAGTAAAATTCCTTAAGGCTAACAACATGCTCTTTCTCACCTAATTCCCCTGTAGCAGAATGTTTACTTACAGGTAGATCATTTTTCACTGGCTTCCAATTTCAGAAATGCATTCAAGGAGCAAAAAAACAAAGATTGGATTTTGTCTTGCATGCTTAGTCACCCAGCAATCAAATAAGCCATTGGCAAACAGTCTCCAAAAGAACTATGGTCAACTGCAAAATGTTCAAACAGCCAATCCAGCCATAATGACAACCTCAGAAACTAATGACAAATGCAATTATTAAGCTTGTATGCATGTTTAAGAATTACAAATGATCTAGCTAGTTGTTTTGAGTAATAAACACAAATTTAACTCCATTAAGCCAAACCTTGTAGTTCAAATCTACTTTCATGACTTTCAAGTGAATACCAGTCTCTCTGCAGTTAAGAAGCACATATCAGAAATGCCAGGTTTTTGAAGACTTTCATGGATCTCAGCCCCAAGCAAGTTTATTAGGTCCCAGAAACTGCAGGTAAAGCCACAGTTTCATAAGCTGCCTAAACAGATTCAGAGGTGTGTGAAAGCAAGTTGATCTGCCTTCACCATGCACTCAACAGCATCTCTTCTCCTACAGACGCTGTCATCCTGCTACATGGCAACACAGACCAATGAAAGGGCTGACCAGGCTAACTTCAAACAATGATTAAAAATATCTAAAATATCTTTTTGAAACTTGGCCTGGTTGCAAAGCTCACCTACTTGTGGGAAGCATCATGGACCTGCAGTCATGCACAGGGAGAAGAGGAAAGCGATTCTCAGGCAAGAAGCCCCCAGCTGACAATTTTGGTGTTTTTCACTCAGACAGGCAGCCCAATGAAGTAGTTACCTGGCCAAAGTGGCATGGGCTTATGTTTACATGAAAGAACATTGTTACAGGTAATTTACTGAAACCCTTAAAATCTGCATTCAAGTGAGTAGCTCTGTCACATACTTCTGCAGGCCAGGTGAGTGATTTTTATCCTTTTATGCAACAGTGTCCTGTTTCTGAGAGGACAGCCACCACAGCAAAACTAGTTTACAGATTTTATTTGTACAGTCATCTGCTGTCTTCTGATTTTGCCAGGACAGCTGCCTGAGCAACAAGGTCCCAGGTTCTATTGCATTTCTTGACCATCAGCCTATAGTATATAAGACTTTTTTAGAAATCAATTTTTTTTCAAATTGTGGTAACCAAATTAAAGTCAAGCAGATATAAAATGGTTAAGAAATGTATTTGCTTCCCCTTTCCCCTCCTCCAAGTCTGTCAGTCCATTTTACATAACAGGAATGTTCTAGTCATCCCTCAAATACCACAAACCTACTCTGAGTGGTAGCAATTTAAATTAAAACACACTAACCTTTCCTCTTTTATTATTCCCTTCTCTTGTATTACATGGATTTGCTTCATTTGTCTTCTTCAAACTAAAACAAGCCTAGCATTGAGAACAAACACTGTGTCCTTGCATACAACTATGAAAGGTTTTAAACAGTTGTCTCTCTTTCTGGATGAATGCAGAAATCTGACCAAGCTATCCCCCACCATAATGTTTTCAAGCTTTAACACCATAGACTGACTGCAGTAGTGTAGAAACTGCAGAGATCCACCACATGCCATCATACCACCATTCATGAAAAAAACACTTAGCAAACACGTTCAGAACTCTTTTCACGAAACATTTTTCTTCTCCCAGCTTTTCTTCTGCATCCTCTGTGGAAATATGTCTGCTCAGCACCTAGACATTAACGTAACTTTGCCAAACCTCCCTGCTCCAAGATCCCCTCTGTGCAAATGTGCCTGAACTTACCAGTGCATCCAACTGCATGAGCAGAATTCCTCAGGGTAGTGCTGTGATAGTCCTCAGCTAACTACTGGATGGAGACAGGAAGGGAGATAGAACAGGAGAAACAAAAAACCCCTCAGTCTCTTTTCTGCAGTAGTTATAATGAAACTTTGATATTTTGCCTACAACTGAGGCAGGGGTAATAAAATATTTGCTTTATTCCCTGAAAACCTAGTAGTTCTGTATGAAGTCACTAGGCAGTCATATGCGACCCCTTTATCTAATCCCCAAACTTAAAGAACAAATATTCATCCTCAACAAGATCTAGAAGCAACAGTGAAAAATAAGACAACTGAAATTGGAATATTTAAGCATGTTTAGTTGCTCTTTTCTTCCTTCCCCTCAGCTAAACAACATTTAATTAAACCCTATTACAAAGCAGAGTAGAACACTTAAGTAGTCTTCAGCAGCTGGTAATGCAAACTCACTGTTCTGTACCTTGCAACAGGTAATAGTTGTGAGTGTTACCCGAGGAACAAAACCATGCAAATGGAGACGATAGGAGGGCAAGTAAATTCCTAAAACATCATCACAAACTCTTGTTCTGTTCTCTAAATATAACTCCTTTCATCTGTGCCTTATCACACTCACATGGAAATGAGTAAAATTTAAATTAAGCATTACAACATGCAGGCACATACACGCATTCACCCTACTGCAGCACATTTTTGTGCATCCTACCTTTGTTCTTTATTTCCTTTTCAAATTGTAAGGAATTTATCACCAATATCTTTATATTGGCTTCAAAACAGTTACAGTGGCTAAAATAACTGAATAAAACCACTTCTTCCATATATAAATGCTGTTTTAAGCCTTTCAGACTCTTCAGATCTTCCACCTTTATTAGGCAGATCAGCATTATGCTTATTAAAGCTTCAGGATGCCTTTGAATTTTTCCTGCCTTTTTTCCAAAATGACCAGAAGATTTTTTATGGATGTGCATTAATTTTCAACATTTTATATGCATTGAGCCAAGTTTTTCAAGTTGATTAAACATCAACTAGAGACATCAGTTTTACTGCTTTTTTTAAGATTCAGACAACCCACAGTGCTTCCAAGGCATAGGCAAGCACAGAGAATTTGAGAGCATAGGGAGATGAAGGATCAGAAAATTGTGTACTGTGGCTTCCTCAGTCCCTTCTTTTTAAATTTAGATTGCTGAAAGGATCTAAAGGAAACCATACCATTACAAGAGATATTGCAATGGCTTGAGGTTTCTTGCAGAGAGGGGGCAGACATACTATGTTTGGCTTTATGTTTTGGGTTTGTTTTTTGCGGGCTTTTTTACCTTTTTGAGTCCTCTATCCCTCTTGCAGATGCTGGCAAGAATCACCACTTTTTATTACAGTTAAACACAGGCACAGAGGAAAAGCTTCTGTCCTTTTCTGGAGACTCATCAGGAATACAGTGTTTTTGAAGAGTCATGATGTAATAGCCTTAAGTCTCCATGCAAATAAATAATGTATTGCTATGCATATAGAGGAAGACAAGTATTCCATTCAGGATGTATCCTTTTACAACATCAGTTAATGGCTTTTGAGATCAGCATTAGAACTGCACAAGAACAGCATTTTTGGAAAGAGGAAAGCCATTCAGGAATGAGTCAACTCTCTTACACCATTTCTTAAAAAATTACAAGTCTTAGTGCAAAGAACAATAATGTGCCCTGAATTTCAATGGCAGATGTAAGGCCTAATGGAAAAAAGGAAAAAAAAAGGCTGTGATAACGGCATTTACTCAGCTTCCCTCAGCACAGGGATAGCTGAGCAGAGGAAAAGCAATCTAAGACACTGAAGTATTTTTAGGCTGTTACACACCACACCTATGGACAGGAACCAAAAGAAGTAAGGCTATAATTGACTACAGAATGTTGTACAATAATCATAGGGTTTGTTATTCTTGAATAGAACTTCCAGATATCCGGTATGTTCCTCAAAATTCAAAGAAGCTTCCTTTCTACCTACTTCACTATATTACAAGTTATATTACTCCTTTAGGTCTAGTATTAGATTTTTTTTGTTATTACAATGGATTGGATTATTGCAAATTATTAACAAAAGACTTGCAAGTCTATCACGGGATTCTGGAACAGACAGACATGAAATAGCGAACATGGGACTAGAAAGGATGTCCTGGGTCACCAATTTCACTCTCTAATATTAGAAGTGGTCCACTTACTTTCCTTAATGCATCAGGGGCCAAGTAATAGACACAGGTCTTAATTATGACATTCCAACAGTCTTAGTAGTTCAATGGGGCAGAAAAGTGCCCAGCAATGCAGATTCCTCCACCCACACATCTCTAGTTTGTCCCTGCCTTTCATTACTTTGTCTATGCATATTGATTAAAGAAAGGCTTTAAAGTGAGTACACTATTACTTGTTTTCATCCCAGCAACGACTTGCAAAATGTGAAGCAAAGGTATATGTTCAGCCCTTAAAACTCTGTCTGCTTTTATGACTCAAAAGAAAATTTACTTCTCAGAGTTAAAAAGCTTTGTCTTCAAAGACAAGATTTTTGAAAGTTCTTTTTTCATAAGTACCCTGGCTTCCATAGAAGTTAATATTTCAGAGACAGAATGCAATTAGCCATCAACATCATGTTTTCAGTTGTCTTTAAAACAGGTTCTTTTAAAAAGCCACTACCCCACCACAAAGGTAGATACCACTCTGGACTGCCCAGTGCTTTTCTCTGTAATTGGATATATACCCTACCCAGTTAAATCCATGTCACCTTGAGACACAGGAGAGACTGTCTTATTCTAGTCTTTCTTCAAGTCTTCCTTCTCCAAACAAAAATAATACCTGAAAGTATATAAGGTTAAGCTTTCCTAAGCCTCAAGTTCATATAAATATACTTTTACTGGTCAGCTGTTTGGAATCAGCCAACTGGCTTCATTTTGAAAAAAAGAGATTTATCCTTCTAAAGGCTACTTGACAAAAGAAGTTCAGAAAAACACTACAAAATCCTACTTCAATAGCTGTAAGACAGCAGACATTACCAGCAGGAATTCTTGTATATTTATTAATACAACAAACTTAACATAGCTTTTTTTTTAAACATTTAGAGTTGCTATGCATGCATTTTCAATAGCTTAAATGAGGAGACACCAGGTAACGTTTTCATGATTAAAAGCTTTGTGTTAGTTTGAATGCAATGTTATGTTTTCAGAGTTTTTACATGTTCCTTTCAAGAAGTTAATAAAATAAAGCCCATACTATAAATAATAAAAACCTTTTTTCCTTGGTTGAACCAGCAGAAGGTTTTTTTAAAAAGCCAATGAAATATATTATCCTCTCAAAATCATGTCTTATAACTGAAGCTTAGTTCCTTCAATTTTTGCAAATAATCTATCAGATACCAGAATCTCTAAGAGCTCTGTATTAATGTACAGAGCAGACAATTAGATGTATACTTACTTCTTAAACTGCATATATGAAAACTGTCTAGATGTAAACTGATAGCATAGCAACACAATATCATTTAATCTGAACAATTTTTACAACGTCAACAGCAAAAGTTGTTATGCACCCCAAAAGCCTCAGACACTGAGCAAAACTGTATGAGGTTTCTCGAAGAACCAAAATGCCATGCTATATGACTGACAAATAATTAAGGGTAGTAACTCATTAAACTTGAACAGGTGACTTCATGTTGCTTCCATGACAAACCAGCTATCCAAGCAAGAGCATTTGGAAGTGGGACTCTGCTACTTGCTAGAAATAAGCAGCCAATATCTCTCTCAGGGTTTTGCATCCTTTTATTGCAAAAGGACTCCTGTTCTACTGGCATTCACCAAGCATCCTGCTAATGAATTGTGAAGAGCAAGCTAAATATTCAGATCAGGCCTGTATGTAAAAGCAGCAGAGCCGTGCAAAAGCCAGAGGTTGCAAATGACCATGCTCTGTTGTCTACTCCAATTACTCTGAAGATATTGTACATTTACTTCCATTCAATTACTTGTTATTCATTCAAGTGTTTCTTTCTATAATACTGAGGTTTAAATAGCATGCATTTAACTGCACCAATGAAGGTGGCAGATTTTGGTTGTTTAACACAGCTCAGCCATCGTTTCCAAGAGACAAATCATAAGGCAAAATTCTTAAAAAAACCCCAGGTACTCTAGAGCTTGCTTATCCCCAGCATAAGAAAAAAACCTGACAGGGCACTTAGTGACTGGTGGAAAATTAATTTGGGTCATTCTACAGTACGGTTGCCATGGCAACTGCATGCCAAATGTAATAGGCATGCTCTTCATCAATGTTAATATAACATCAGCCATTCTTCACAAATTTTTAATCAATCTAAAACAAAGTAAATTTCATAACTAGATGTATATTAAAACTTGTATGACCATACAACTTTTGTCTGTCAAGGAAAAAATGTCATCACCTCTTTCTTGTGCATACAGTAATCTGTCACATCATTTTAATTTCCTGACAAAATTTCCACACCTAAATGTCACAGAAAAATAAGCACATCTGACCAGAAGTAGAGGGGGAAGGGTCAACTTGAGGGAAGGTTTTTTCCTTGGATGCATGAATTTAATACCTGTGCTTTTTTTACAGTAAGGCCCTGGGCTAAAAATCAAAATTCAGTAACACCAGCTTAAACCAAAACAACTCTGCTGGCTTTACACAAGTAAAACACAACTATCTGACCTCATGTTCAAGTATTTTACAATCTGACCTCAAAAAGATACTTTTGACCAGATGTGGTAGGAAGCTAATGCCTGGAGCAAAGAGCAGTTTTTACATGTATATACCAAACCTCTTAGCTTCCTTTTTTTTTTTTCTGATTATTATTTTGAGGTGAAATTTCACTGCTTCAGAGCCTGTTTTAACTCTTAAAACTTAAAGGTGGATGAGCATCTTGAGACTAGACCTTTCTGTCAGCTACAATCACATCACAGAACCAAAAAATGCTTGAGCTATAAAAAACCTAGGAATCATAGTTTGTGTCCTAGACAATATTAGACTGATTTAGTTTTAGATTACTCCAAACATAGTACACAGTAAATAAATATATAAATACAGACAAATTAAGAAATCCTTGACGGTACAAAAATCACCACTCCAAAACCAGAGGATTTCCTACTGCCCACAAATAAAGACATCTCTTTCCCTCATTCCCACTAACTATATCATACAAGTATTCAAACCAACATAAGACATTTTCACTGGTGTTTCACATTTCACAGTATGACTACACACCATAGCAGGCTAGCTAATATAGGCTTTTGCAAAAGCCTATTTTACTATCTTTGAAGCCTCTTAGAACACAAACTGAGACACCAGGACACCGTAATGGTGGATTAGCATGAAAGATGACAGTGATGACAGGGCTTGTTCAGCATTTGTGCTGCTTCAAAATGTCAATGCACTGAAGGCAACTGTGTCACTTGATGTTTCATGCAGCCTGTTGGGGTCCAATAACTTCCTACAAGACAAGTTTGTGGAGCACACAGGTGATTGAACCAAAAAGAGATGATTTTTAAAATGGATCTCCACCTCCTCTTGACTGTATTCCAGGGAAGTTTAGACAAACAAACACAAAAAACAAACAAACAAACCTGGTTTTGAATTGTAGAGTCACCACATGGCTGAAGTTGACATTGACAGCTAAAGTTAAAAAACTATATTCAAAGGTTTCTATTAGACAGAGCTGCTCCAATCTACAAAGTTGAAACAGGACAACACTCTATTAGTCTTAGGTGTTACACCAGGCATCAATATGCCCCTATATTCTAAAACAGGTTCAAAAGTTTTAATCTGGATTACAAAGTAAGAGTCCCAATAGCCACTCCAAGTATGTTATCAAGACACAGATAAATGAAGTGTTCAGTTTTTTATTTGTTTTACAGGATCTGGAACACCAATGCCTCAAAAGGTGTTCATTAAGTTTTTCTGATTCTTCAGGGCCAGAGAGCTTCTGTTTATTTTCTGTTTATTTATTACTTCTGTTTATTTACTTCTTTTTAAACACAGAAAACAAGGCATGTTTTCCAAATCAATTGGTTCTGTAATAACCAGAACATCACCAACAGATTTGAAGAAATTGCCTAGTATTAAAACAGTGCAATTCAGTACTTGGTTTTCAAAAGATGGTGGGCAGAATTGTTCTTGGATTGATGCATTTTTTCTTTATTAAACACTAATTAGTGAGAAAAAATTTTGTAGCTCTGTTACAGATTTGCCATCATCTACCAACACCTACACATCTTGGAGGACCATATAAAAAAAGGAGTCGGATATTAAACGAACATCTAATAACTATGTGCAGTATCATTGCATCTACAAACAGTTTAATTTTTGTGTATTTTCCCCCTTAAGGAGTCTCATTGCATCAGTACCCACCTGATAGAGAAAGAACAGATAGCATAACACACACAATTTAGAGCTGGGGAGAGTCAGTATGTTATTCTATTCCTAATCTCAATTTTAAACTTAGGTTGCCAGTCTACTAAGAAGAAGCACTTTACTGAAACGAAAGTAGTTTTATGAAAAAAATACCCACTTGAAGACAAACAACTAAGGCATAAAAATAAAGAGGCAAAACAAATTGTGTAAAAAATTTCTAGTGAGCTAGATGCCAAGTGGTCATGGCTGATATACTGCACTTAGGTTTTGAATTATTTGGATGACATTTGAGATGAAAAAGGTGGTATTTTATACAGTAAGATTCTTGTCTAAACAGATAGCTTTCAAGGCTGTTTAATTATTTCATAACCACAATAGTTTGACTTTTTAGGTTAAGCAAATAATGCTCTGAGCTTAGAGATGTTGAGAACAAACTGTTTCAATTCCATAAATTCTTTATCAGCATGAGAAGTTTCTAAATGCACAAAAACATGATACTGCCTGAACCTGTCATTATGGGCAAGAAAAAACACTGGAAGAGATTGAAGTTTTGGTTCTAGATTCTCTAATAATTCCTATCCAGTCCTTATTTATATGGCCAGCAGATACATATCCGAGGATTTTAAGTTATGTTTGCCACATATGCAATTACAAACATAAACAGCTAACAAATCAAGATTCAGGGTTTAGCTGGCAACAATAACAATCTGTAAAACAAAAAGGCCCTTTTCTTCCCACAGTACAGTTTTTAGTATTCACATTTAAGATTCAATTTAGCTAACCCAGTTGACTGGAAATCATTCACAGGCAGTACAGGTGTCCTATCCCTTAAATAAACAAAATTCCATGCTCTTCACTAGGGGTGCTTCTCAAATCCTCTTTATTGAAGTTCTTATGTTTCCATGCTGAAGCACTGAAGAGCTGAAATTAAATTCAAGTCCTCCATGGCAACAGTATAATTTGAGCCTGTGTCTGTCAAATTTTATGTGAACCTTCTTACAATTAAGCATTTTATATGAGACCCATGACGGATGTTGGACTGTAAGTTAACAGGCACATTCAGACAAGGAAAAAAAAAATCCATGTCTTCAAATCCTGTCAAGTTTTAGTCTTGGCACTAGTGAACGCTTTAGCATTTGAGGTGAGTCAGATCAGGACCAGAAGCACAACATAAGGCAGCGAGGGAACATAAGCATCACAAATTCAAGTGCTCAGAGACTTCTGCCATACGCAGAGTTTGAGGCAGTTGAGCAGAATTTGATGGTCTAAATTTGAGTTACAGGCAAAGATACTAAACCCCCATAACAAATATCTTAGCGTTTCAAACAGAACTGAGGAGTTTTTCTGCACTGCAAAGAACCAAAGAGAGTGAATGGCAGTATTTCAAAGGTCTGGTATGAAAACAAGCACATTACACCTTATACAGTGCTCACTAATTTGGTCAGAGAGGATATTTTTGTCAGAAGATAAAACTGTAAAAGGAAAAAATAAACCTTAAACTTAACTGACATCTGGCCCAAGTGTTAGCCATTACATTCAATATCTCAGGACAGGTTTTGTATCAGCAGTGTATCAAATCAGGAAGTTACAGATTTCTCCTGATAAAAATGAATAAATCAAACAGCAAAGTTCTGCTACAAATCCAGTGCAAGCCTTTTAGATCAATTGGCTTTGATGTCATTTAAGCAGTAGAAAAAGTGACACGTAAACCCTAAGAAACATAGTGAGATGTTTCGTGTTCCATCCAATTTCCTTAATATAGTGCTTGAAGCCCCAACTGAAACAAGAAAAACTTCATCATGCTCAGCATATTTTTCCATATCACCTTACATTTTGGGAGGACAGGGAGTTAATAATTTAAGTACCAAGTGTCATAGAACAGTTAAGTGCTTAAACTGGGCACTGAGTGTCTGGTAAAGATTTATTTAACTGAAGCCAGGACTGGGATTATGCTCATCCTATCCCTTCACTATCAACCAGAACTTCCACAGACAATGTCACCTGCACTAGCTGAAAAAACATTTGAAAGATCTCAGCAGCAGCAATCCCAAAATTCTCCAGATCCTGCACTATATTACATGGCTCAGACAACTAGCTTGAAAACTGAAAGAAGAACGAATATGTTCATTGTATTTACATAATTAGTGACCTTATTAACTTGGCCCTTCAGACATTAAATCCTTATCTTTACTCTTCTTCCCAAATTCATTGCATAAACTACTTAGCATAATTATATCTTAGCATAGTTGTAAAGTACTAAAAACACTGTAGTTCAAGTCCTGCTCACTCACAGATTAAGGGTTTCTCTTCCAGAGCAAAAAAAATCTGATGGTAAAAATCTACCCTTGACTGACACCTGGCAAGTGAGATACCTGACTTTGAATCACAGCTCAGATATACAGCCATTCATTATTAAACAAAACCTTAACACCACATGAATTGCAGAAGAACATTTCCTCCCCCATGGTTTTAATTATAATACTACTATATTAATTATATATATAAATACATATCACAGATGCTGAATTCTCTATATCCTATACAGGATTCCATTATATATAGAAGCCGTCAAAAACAATAAATAAAAAAAGGACTGACAGAGCTCCTACTGGCATATTAACAATGTAACAATCAGCAAGTAACAATTCAAGAGGTACAGAAAAGAGAATGTCAAAAGTACTTTGTGATCAGTAAACCCGACTATACACACGAACCTGCCTCAGTTTCACATTGCATAATGTCTTGAATTTTACAGCTACAAATAACTGCAAAAATAAAAGGAATATTTAAAAAACAAAGGACACTACACTGGCTCACACTATCAGTCACAACTACAAAATTTGGACACAGTTTAGAGGGTCTTGCAAATATAACTGTGTTGAAAAGCCTCAAACCAAATAAGGTTAACATTAAATTTAAAGCTGGTTTGTATTTCAAGGGCACATGACAAACTGAATATAACAGGAGAATTCTGATCAATATAGTGATGTCAAGAAATGTATAAAAACCACAAAATTTTTGCAGTTGTGTCTTTCATATTAAAACATGTACTATCAAAGACCATTAAAACAATTAAGATTAAAGGGGTTTTTTTGCTTTATTTACACAACTGTGCAAGTCAGACCAGCTGCAGAGACTAATTGCCATAGAAGCTCATTAGTACAGCTGGAAATAAAACCAAAAGATATTAAAAGTCATATGACTGAAATGACTACAGGTCAAATTTCACAGCAGAAAATCTTATTTTTTCAGTCTCACACAATAACAAACCAGGCCATTCCAAGTAGTTAAGACTACAAACATTTGTAACAGCTGAAATGCCACACACCTACTCTGCACAACCACTGTGTGTAGCACTTCCAGTTAGCATAAAGAAAGTATTCATAGACTTCAAAAACATAAACAGAAGTGCTTAAATTTAGAAACAACAATGGCAGTGTCAGAAAATACTCTGAAACCAATAACCTGGATTCATCCCTGCACCTGAATCCCATCTTCCTAATAAAACAGTTTTGCTCACAGAACTTTTACTGATTAATGCTGGTAACACCAAAACCCATCATGCAATGTAGAAATGGCAGGTACAGCTGCTTTAAAGTTTGTATTTTAGATCAGGGTGGTGCTTTTTGGGTACCACTCCCAGGAATCCCTGCACACAGGGCCCAGGGAACCACAAAATATGTTCCTCCGAATTAACTGAAAATTGTGCTCCAAGGTTGTCCCTAACACATTGAAAGGAGCAAACAGGCATTCAGCCACCGGGTCACTCTGAAGTTTGTTAAAGATTTTGAGAGATTAGATCACTAAGCCTGTGTACTTCAATGTCACCAGGTCTGTCTGCTCAGCTCCCCAGCTCTCCACCTATCCAGCCACACCACCTGGAAATGGTGCCATGCCCCAGTTAATGATGGGTCTGGATAGCATCCTATTTATACCTGAACATATTATGGTACAAATCTGCATTATTGAAAAGGCCACAATCATGCATTTTCATCCATATTAGTAAAATTTGTTTTATTTCTGCTTCACTCACTAAGAACACAAAAGCTTGATTGGTATTATTTGTTCACTGGATTACAATATAATCAGATGATATGACTGTTATGTTTCGTATTATAAATCCTAAACATACAAATTATCAGAACTTTCAGATGAACTTTATGTTTGCAATATGCTAAGAAGAATGCAACTTAATAGTAATAGCACCAAATTGAATAGTACCAAAATCAGCAGATATAGCACTTCAGCTACAAAAATGCACAAACATTAAGAAAAAGAGAAAATTAATTGAAAGATAAAATTTGAAATAGAACTTCAGTAATTGTTGTTTTTTCATATTTAAATAAATTACCTTACCTGAAAATAACTTTGTGCTGATATACAAGCTCCTGTTTAATCTCCAAGATATATATGCTAGTTTAATAGATGTATAAAGCATAAGTAAAAATTTGAAAGTGTACTATAAATGCATATTTATAAACACAGCAGGCAGTTTATGCCACTGCAAGCTGCATTCATCTGCTGACTCAAATGTTTTGCTTGCTGAGTAGAATATAACTGTGTTGCACAGGTTGCACTGTCAGTGTGACATTACAACTTGAGCTAAGAAAGCCTTTTCCAATCAAAGAACCCAAAAATGCCATTTATACCTGATGCTGAGAATGGAGCAGCTCAGCCACGTGTAAATAAGAAGCCTGAATAAGATAGGAGATGAAGCAAAAAAAATCTGCTTATACCACATTAACAGCATTTGATTCCTCAGGTGTTTAAAAAAGGTGTAGAGAAGTGAAAACCTTTTATCTAGAAATCCAGCTACTGACAACAAAGGATTAAGAGCTGCTCCATTTTCTTCGACATATCACCAATGTGCAAGAATATACCACTGAAGAATGGCCTCGTTAGCCTGACCAGATAGTCATGTTTTCAAATTTCTGTATTTTTTTCCTCAGAACAAGCCTATTAAATGTGAAACAATAGCAAACACACTGCATTGATGCATCTGGAACCTAATTCTATGTTCTCTAGGAAAAAAAAAAAAACCACCATATGCCATTAATTTTTATGTTTGAACTGGGAGACCAAGAGCTGATTTTGCAGCACATATCTGTTAAAATAACTTCCAAAACACTGACCTAGGATTTGACTTCCTCATGCTGACTTAAGCTTTCATATAAAATGCAGGACTGCAATTAAAATCCTGTTATTCACAGGCCATTAAAGTTTAACACAAAACATTCAATCGGTTATCAATTCTGGAACCACTAGGACTACAGAAATCTCACTAGGTTTGAGAATTTTGCTTGGGATTTCTGACATAAAAGAGCTGTAATGCAACAGTGATTCATGAACTTCTGTTTTTAAATGTCTCCTTCAAGTCTAGCTGCTCATAAAATGTTCCAGAGACTTCACATCTGTTGCCCTGCTTCTTGCAGTTGTGAATGTTTTTACTTTCCTTGTAGCTACTTCTCACGGTCCTTTCTGTAAACATAGCTATGTTATTGTAACTGTATCTTATCTCTCATATTCCTTTGTCATGGACACAGAACTTTGATAGACATTTCCTTTGACCACTGTAATTGAGGGAGGAAGAACTGATTTCCTCCAATGAATAGTCATTTCCAAATGTATATAAAAAATAAAGAAGGTGGGTCTCCCCCCCCTTCCTTCCTTCTCTCTGATCCTGGAAACAGGTGTCTCTGGCTCGTCCTTTTGTGTCGATACTGTGACACACATCCTTCAGTTTTCACACAATACCTTTTGGTTTCAGATATCTTGGGGTCTTCCCCCCAGTTCTGCATTCCTTTTCTTTCTTCTTGATATAATATACTGAAGAACATTAGCAGCAGACTCTCCTAAATTTCACTGAAACAAGTCTTTTTAATTAGCATCTACTACTGATCTAATGTTGATAATTAGTCAACAAGGAAAGAAAGCCAAAATAACCTAAAGAACTGTATCCATGTCAGTTGGGTGATGCAAATTGGAGGAGCTCTCACTTGCTTTTCTGTGTGCTACACCCCTCCTCCCTGCCCAGCTCCAGTATTTAGATTCTAAGTGCTTTCAAGGTATAGACAACAAAATGCTCTAGTTTCACAGTGCTACCAAAAACAAGTTTCTTCTTTGTAGTCTAAGACACTATAATGTGTTTTCTATCCTATTACACCAAGAGAATGCGACTGCACAAGTTCCATGCTGCTCACATACATTTCCACACATCCGTATCAGGAAAGAGAGGAAGAGGTTAACAAAGACAACCAAACACACAAAAAGACTTTTTTGAGATGAAGAACTGAATAGATTAGAACTGTTCAGCTCAACCAGTGCTGACCATAGCAGGATATTACACAAGACCATAGAGTCACACTCAAAAGGGGAAAATGATCAAGCAGCCATCACTGCTCACAATTTTTCCCCAATACAAACACATGGAGGCCTTAATTGAAGCAAAAGCAAGACATACAGCAAGAGCTAATTCTTCACATAGTCCACAGCTGAGGTGTGGGTGCTGCTTATTTTAAAGATGGATTAGATAATTACATGGAACAAATGTTCAGCAATCAAAACCAGATATCACTTGTCACTCAGGAAGCTATAAGCCACAAACACTTAGAGTACTCTGATCAGTCTTTCAGTCTTACTACATGCTTACCTGTACCAATGCTTTTTCTGGAATTGTGCAGAAATAGGTGCCAGGCAGAAGAGACTCATAGACCATGTGGATTGATTCTTATGTTAGTTATTCCACCTTAATTAACCCAAAGCCACGCCCAGCACCGTTTATAAAACACCTGATTTCTTTGGCCAGATGACACCCTCCTTGAAAACCATTCCTGTCCTCACACCTGATAAAGATAATATACCTCCAAGTTCAATCACTATGAAAGCAAGTATTTACTACAGTTTCATGTCCCCAGCTGAAATATATCTACTCCTGAGCTGCTGTGAAGCATCTTCTCAGGCACTGGGAATGAACCTTAAGAAAAAAAGAGAATAAAGAATAATTTCCTTGGTGTTTTGTCTTAGTTTTCACTTAAGTTTCATCATCAGGTAGTACTGCAAGTTCCCACACATTGTGTTATACCTTGAGGAAAGGAATGGGAAGTGCAAACACATCTATTCCAAGGCTTTGTTGATAGCACTACAATATATAGCCAAGGATTTTATGACTATTGTGGAAACCAAATGAGCCAGCTAGGGAAACTTCTGAATCAAACTAGTTACTATGGAAGATTTGCCTCAAATTTTACCATACTATCCCCAATAACTGTGTTTAACTTCTGAAATCTGAAGGCAAATTTAAGGATTGTGTTTTGTTGTTTGGGGTTTTGGCTGTGTGCATATCTCTTTTGGGGTATGTTTGTTTTTGGTTTTTGTTTGTTTGTTTTGCTTTGTGGTTTGTTTTATTTTTTCAGAATAACATAGATCTCCAAAGGCATTTCTATCACTAAAAGTTCAGGCCTTTCAACAAAGACATTTTAGGTTACCTCAAAAAATAAAATGCTGCTATTTCAAATAATTATGTAATTCATAAGCTATTGCCAATTTACAAAATAAATTCTCCAGGAGGAGGGAGAAATAATGTTTTAAAGTTTTAGATTTTAATGCCAGAATATCTTAACCCTCTTGTAGATTAAGCATATCAGTGGTCTTGATTAAGGCAGCATCTTTTAAACCAAAACCAGATTAACCTACATGCTGAATGAGGCCCTTATAAATTCAAACCTGTGCAGCATTCCCCAATATATGCAACATATGAAGACCCAGTCATACCACACTTTATGCCCCTGACACATTATTTATTGCAGATGAAACAGATACCAAGATAAGTTTTGTTCTCCAGGAGAAGAATAGAAATTTGAACACATCAAATCAGAGCTTCACTATCAGAGATGATTTTGGTTTTGTAGAACTGGCATAAAGAACAAAAACTTAAGTTTCTGTTTCTGTCAAAACACATTAATATTGAGACAGAGCTCCAAAAGACTTGGAAAATTGACACTTTGTAAAAGCAGCTATAGTTTCACAGAAGGGTAGAATAAAAGAACAATAGGACTGTGACAAACAAATTTACCTCTACAGTGCTAGTTTAAAATCCACTGAATGGAAAACAAAGGCCAGGTCTCACTTTCCCATTCACATTCCACAGAGGCAAGTATATCCAAACCCAGAACTCACCACCTTGCTTTAAAGCCATCTTTGGCTACTTAAAATTGTTTACCTTGAATAAAATAGCATCAACCTCAGCAGCCACAACAAGTAAAGTTAAGGCCTAATCAATGTTAGTTAATTGTGTGTAGGATTTTCTTCAAACTGTCTCCTTTCAGGGTGTGCATTTGCAGTCCCAACTTACGAAAAGCCACCACATTACTGTCTTATAGAGCCTACTCCGTGTTCTCTACGTGCTGAAATCCCCTCACCCTTGAGGTAGCCAAGTAAAGGAAGAGCAGCAGCCTGCACAAATTTGACAAAATTTAGTTTCAGCAGCAAGTGAGGTCTTTAAATAACCAATCCAAAGCCAGAGGGGGCATCAAATTCCCCTAGTCCACACCTTGAAGGTTGCAGCCCATCTTCAGGGGAAGGAGAGGTAGGGAAGAACAGGTGAGGGTGGCCTGAGATAAATTCAGACCCCACCCTCAGTCTCCACCTGCAAAACTAATCAGCCTCCTGCATCCTTGGGCAGCCACCTCTCCTGTTGCCTTGTCAGGTGGGGTCAACCACGTGGGCAAGGCAGTTGTGTCTGAGGCACACCTTCACCAATTCATCTACCTTGCACTGCTGGCCCTGAGCTTGATAAACTATTCCAGGAGGAGTTAATGTCAAGGAAAAGTACATTCTGCTGTCAGACCCTCTCTGGATTGAGCACGTTCCTCACTGCGCGGAGCCAGGGTCTGTCCGCTCAGGGACCCCCTGCCTAAGGCCAGCAGCTTACCAGGGAAATCATTGCTAAGAATGGTGCAATGCCTACACAAATTCCCTATTACTCATTCCCTGAGCCAATTCCCTACTCACAGCTGGGATTTGAGGATTTTGACACACGCACTATCAATTTCATTTAGCACTGTTCAAGTTGTGTGTTATTTGATCAAAATGTATCACAAAGCTTTAGAACCATGGTAACGATGCTATTATTTTCCTTAAGCAAAACTGCAATATTGAAAAAATACGTTGGTTAAAGATTCAGCACAAAGAGCTGCTCTTTTTGGGGTAAGATGGCAGTCACAGATAAAGACAATGTCCTGCACATGCTTTGCTTTCCATGTGTTTTGTGTGCTGCTCCCTGATACTGCCAGGGCTGGAATTAGACACGTAACAAATTAATCCAGTATAATTCTCCTCAAGATTACTTTTGGGCAAGCAGGTTATCATAAGAAGAAGCTGGAATTCAGAATGGTCTGATATTACATCTGTGTTGACACTTCAGAGATCTGAGCCATCCATTGTAGTCACACTATTTATCACACAAATAAGGGGAAGTTTACCTTCCCCCAGCTGTATCTCAGGCTTGTGAATCAAAAAGAAATCAAAAGTAACATGCACATTTGTGGGGGTTGCAATCACATTTGTTAAGGAAAAAGATACAAATGGTAAAAAAAAGGATAAGTGCTGCCAAGACCAGGTATGTATGCAGTTTTTAGTCGGAGGTATTACTGCCTCACTTAAAAATATATAATATCCAGTGACAGTAACACATCTTATTTCATCATAACAAAGTGACGACAATACAGCCTGAAAACAGTTAGAGACCTGAATTCGGAAAGCACTATTTAAAGGACAGAGATATTCTGGCAAAAATCAGAATAATGTACCATGTTAATGTACTAAGACATTGTCAACAACAGGACATTAAAGTATTCCTGTCTCAGGACTGAAAACCCAGTATTAATTTCAACTACAACAAAAAAAAATCTATAACATTCATAAAATATTTTAACATTTAAATTAGATTTAAGAAATTTATTATAAGGTTAATTGTAGGAAAAAGTAACTTTTATATCTGAGCTACAGTAAGGTTTAGATTTTCTACACTGAAAAAAGTTTAACAAGGTAGGTTAGGCTAGGTAGGTTCTTAGTCATTTTCAACAGAGAGAAATTCAGCAGAATGCTGCACTTTTGATGCCATTTCCCTGTATGACTAGAACAAGACATAAAGTTAATATAGTCAGTGGACCAGATATGACAAGATTCGGCTATTTTGCTACTGTAGGAAAGGTACAGTACCCATCTCTACCTAATCACTTCACAAAATGGTGCAGTAATTAAAATTTCTGTCACTGAAATTATCTTTATCTCTATTAATTTTACCCAGTACTATATGTAAATAATATTGTCTTATTTCATACATGAGAAAATGAGGCATGGGGGAAAAGATTCCACTAAATCCAAATATCTAGCAAAGAAGTACAACACAAATATGTTTAAGGAGATGGTATCCACATCTGGATTGTCCAAACCTGGGTTTATATTTTATTGCAGATTAGAATACTAATACTTACAGTATAAGTGTTCTGACACTGTAAGCATAAGATATATACCCCACCACCCCCTCCCCATCAAAACAACTCTTGCATATGGAAACAAATTAAAGTATGAAAATACTTTCTTGAGAGAGAGGCTTTGTAATCTTAGCTGCAATGCACAGTACAAAGCATAACATCTTGCAGAATGTAAGGGTATTTGTTGCACAGCAATTTCAGCTCAGTTGCCAGCTTGATTATCACCACACAGTGCTGGCAAGTGCAGCTTTTTCTGTATGAGAATATCTCACAGCAGATTTCATTGTTGCTAGGGAGCTGCACAGCTCCAGGGCACTGAAGGAAGCACAAATGCTGCAAATTGGTGGTACCCAATCAACAGTCAATCTGTTTAAGGTTCATTACTTCTCATTACCTTTTAACTATTATTTACTTTCTATTAGTTCAGACAGGATGATTGTAAAAAGGATGGCTGAAAAGGGCCAATTCAATAGACACTTTCTCAAGCCAATCCTAATTATTTTTTGTATAATTACACAATCCATCAAAAGATAAATACAATCTCCAGTCCAAACTGGCATTGTGTCTAACTTTGCACTGGCTACTTGTGGACATATTTGAAATGTGATGATGGGAAGGAAGGAGGTTGCACTCTTTCATATACAGCCTTCAGAATTATTTCACTGTTCAGGATATGCAACCTATAAAGCCAAGGACTACAAACTTGAGTCTTTTATAGGAGATTCCTAATGAAAATTCAGGCCAGGATTTTTACTGTAACATTTTGATAACTGTTTAAATTATTGAGAGAAGTACTTTTCCACATCTGTACAGCCCAAAAGAGATTAGCACAGTGTTTCTTGAAGGATGAAGACTTCATGATTCTGATTTTCAGTGGTGAGCTCTGCCATATCAAATAGAACTGTATAAGGTTACAAATGGTTGCCTGAACTTCATGCCCAAATTCACAACTCCTAGATGTCTTCACAGCCTGTATAATTCATTCATGCTCTTTTTTTGGTTTGGTTGGAATGACTGTACCATTGTGGCAGCCTACTACGTGTGGTGATACAAGCACTCTGGCGTTGTAAGCTGGATTTCAGAGTTAGTCAAGTTTATCCTTTCATAGAGACTGAAAAGAGGGACTGGGAAAGGAATGGGGATCAATTATGTTCCTATAATACATCCTTGAGAAGACTGGATGGAAGATACAGTTCCAGACACTGATCGTTCACATTAAACCTACCTCACTGTGGTAAACATCAACCACTGTTAGTCAGTGAAGTTTCAGGGAAGTGAGATACTCCTTGCCCAAAACACCTCTTAATCTTTGTGTGGAAGGGAAAAAAAACAACCCAACCCAGGTTTAAAACTCAGGCTGCTTATGTGTCTTATTTACAGGCAACTTTGATGTCTTTTCTTCATTTGTTTGAACCTGCTTAAATGGCTGATGAAACTCATTTGTCCTGACACCAGTGGGATCTGGGATATGAGATGCCCCAGCTACTGGTACATCATATTGTTGGTTCTTATTCTGCCAAATGACCCTCTCCATTCTGAGATTCTCAAAACCCTTATACCTTTCTATTTGAAGTTTAGTCTCAACTTATATTTTCTATGAGAGTTTTTAGTCAACATATGGGCTGTATTTTATGTCCATCTGATTCAAATGTACTCTATGTAAGGTTTAGCTATTAATGACTCATTATCTGCTTTTGTTCTTACCTTCTTAAAACACTTCCATTGCTGAAATGTTATGAATATTTTAGTATCTAATTGCATGTGCATTTTCATTTATTGATATCACTTTCTGAAGGTGTTACTGGAATTGTGCTCTTCATCCCGTGGTATTCTCAGCACAAGTAACTTTGCATGGAACCTCTTAGCAGAGCAATAAAACCTTTAACAAAGATGAAGTAATTTTCAGACATATGACTTACAAGTATTTCTTTTTAACCTTCCAAATGGGATGAAATATTGTCCCTCTCTTCACCAATCATCTCCTGCAAAATTCCCACTTGGAAATCTCAACCTGTAATAATGTATTAAAACAGAAATGGAATCTACTTCCCTTCCAGTAAATCTGGTTAATGCCCAAGGAAGTTGAAGTTCTACTGCAAAGCACATGCACACACATAGACATATACACAAAAGATAACTATAGATCAATAAAGTGTTGCCCTGTGCATTCATACACCCTGTAAGACTTGAGTAGCAAATGCCAAGCACAAATTCAGAATGCCATTAACCCTCTTGCTGCTCCAGTAGTGTGATCTTAATAAAAGTTTGCTCTTGTTTGAATTCACAGCTGGTGATTGATAAGTGGCATAGAAGAGCCAGGAGAGTGTGAATTGGCCTGACTACAGTGCAACTACATAGATTTTGTATAGTACTCAGCAAATTATTTTCAGCATGAAAAAATATTTTAAATGTAAGCAGATTTAGGAATTGCTCTGCAGAAAGCCACCTCCTTTATTTATGACAAAGAGTCTTCAGATTCCAGCTCTTTCATTCCCCCTGTCAATGCAATACATGAGTTATCTACTGTCAATGTGAGTGCTCACCAATTAATCTTCAGCTGCAGCCCTCTTCTAGAACATGTCACTGCTGTGATTTTGTTTCCCTCAGATGGCTTTCCTGTTATTATACTCTCACATTTGGATTTGTATCTTAATTACATGTTAATATTTCTCTACGAGGAAGGGGGTGAATCAATCTCATGAATTAATAGTGAACAGAGTGATAATCCAGGAAGGATAATGCATTGACAGAAGTGCTCTCATGGGATGTATTCTACAAGATTGAAAACAACAGCTCATAAAGAAGTGCACTGATTAGAAGTGATTGAAGGGGCATGAAAGTTGAGGATGGGCAGAACAGATCAAAGAAGGTAAAGTTCACTTAAACTGAAAGAGGAAGCAGATTAATTTATAAGAAATTTTGAAAAAGTGAAAGAAGTGAGGTCATTAAAACCTACTTAAATTATTTAACAATACTTATAGGTGCATCTTTTTTCATACACAGAATCCTGTTCATTTATCATGTTCACTTCCATTGTAATTACCTAAGAAGACTCTTCCAAAGTTTGCTGTATGCTACTAAATAACTTCCCCTTTCCAGCCAGCAGGAGTCATCTTCAGGACTAAACCAAACTGTCAAGTGTTTGGAAAAAAATGGTAGGGGAAACAAAAATTAAAATAGAATAAGTAAGTGGGACACAGGCCAAAATCCATATAGTCAGGTTAGAATTTTCCTCTAAGTGGAAATATGTAGATAAACTTCCATTTAAAATAGAGTTGGAAAAAGTAATCAAATTGCAAAAGAAACTTTGCCTAAATACTGCTCTATTTTCGTAGATATTTTCATATATTGAGAGAACCATGGAGGTTTTTGTTTCAATTTTTTTTGTCAGATCAAAACTTCTCAGCATTGTTTTGCCTTGTGTTTCCAAAAAGGGCCAAGATTGTCCTAGAAGCTTCCATAAATTAAGGAGAAACTGGCAGATGGTTTATGAATACAAGCAGTTTTGAAAAACAAGCTTCATTGAAAATTTACTTTCAAGCAACTGCTACCAACTCCAATTAATCTCCTGTGAGAAAAAAGGAGGTATTGCTTCCATGCTTTTTATTCCAAATATGGCTAATAAAAGGGACAGAAAAAAAAGACTTAGAACTAAGCATTCTAAATAAAAAGTGTATCTCTCAGGTAAAAAATGATTATGTATTTGTAAAGAAATCTGAAAACATCCCATAATCATTAGGGAAAAATTTAAAAAATCAAACTGAAACAAAACATGTAATCGAAAACAGTTAATACTGTCATTAGGGTTGTAAGTCTATTATTATATGTGCTTAGAATTATCTCTGAAAAACTATAGATGAGGCAACAATAGCAATTTCAGCTTGTGTTGGGGTCCAAATTTGCTTTAGTTATCTGATATTTCAACACTGTTTCATCAAAAATTGTTACAGGAGAGTAGACTTAGTTCTGTTTCTTATGATCATTCCATTAAGATTTAAAGATAATTTATCTCTGAATTTAATCTCTTCCTCCATTTAAATAGTAATCATTTTCTGTATCTCAACCATCTGAAAGCATGCAAAGCACAGACACTGTGATTTTTATAAAGAAATTTTCAGATTTTAACTAGAAATACAGCAATCAAAGCTAGAATTTTCTTCACTGGCACTATTATCATATTTCTAGTTACTTATTACTGATACAGAATATTTTTTTCAATAACAAGCTTGCTATTGATATACTTTCTTCTCAGTATTTGCATTTTTTAAAACAATAATTAATTGTAGCAGCATAGGCAAAAAAGATTACTTTTATCTGTTAATTGTACTTGTTGTAGCTTGAGTTTATGCAGGCGCATCAAAAGACCATCTAAAAATTTTTTGTTCAAATCTCTCCCAGTTGCAGCTTAGTGTGCCCATTTCCATTATTTAAAATCTGCATCATTAAACCTCTAGCACATAAAAGAAACATACAATATTTAAGATGTTTAAAATGAAATATCATTTATGGTCTCTGTACACTCTCACTTTTTCATACCTGGAAATAGTTCCACAGTCCTTTCCAGAATGAAAGTATCACATTTTCACTGGAGAGCCATAAAATAAGGCCATTACAGAGTTTTAAATAATTAAATCCTTCATATATCTTAATATCCTCATCTTTTTTTTTTTT
>VZRZ01006595.1:1178372-1188380 GCA_013398175.1 Climacteris rufus
TTTTTTTTTTTTTTTTTTTTTTTTTTACATTAAATAATGATGACTTGGCTTTTAACATATCATTCCTTCATGGCATTATAAAAGAACAACAACAAAGTCCCTTGACATAAAAATGAGGGATCCAAAGCATTGGCCTGAAGAAAGCCCATGGACTAAAAGGTTCCTCATGTGAGCAAACATTATGCTTTCTGAGAGGCTCACAATTGAGAAATCTTTAAAGACTATTTTTATTTCTGGGTATTCATGTTCTTGTTACTATTCTCAGCAAAAAATATTAAGCATAGAATATTGCCCAGTATCCCAGGAGCTGATGAAAAAACAGAATTCAATTATAATCTTTTAGTGTCAGCCAGGAAGAAGAAATACGTGTTGAAAGTAACTGAAACTAATACCAGAAGGAAACTAAAAGCACAAAGTACTATGACAAATTATAAACTTTAAATCAACAAAATGTTTGTAAATAGGTGTTGGGCTTCAAAGACCTCTCAATCATTCTCTTCTTCTTTCAGAACTCCAGTCAAAGGTCTGGTCTCTCATTTAATGAGATCTGTATGCAGGGAACTTAAGAAGTCACCAGAAACTTATCATCATCATCATCAACCATAGCTTAATTATTGAGTTACATAGAGAACTGCATTCCATTTCCAAAGCCTTCAGACCTAGAGTCCTTTTATTTTTCAGTTTCCATGATTTAGAGTTCTTTTGCATTTCTTTTGGTGACCAACTTCATTATATCCCTTGAGTGTTACTTCGGCTCAGAATCTAAAGTTTCTAGCTCAGCTACAAAAAGGAAGTTTCAATTTAAGAATATTTTAGAATTAGTTTTAATGGTGCCAGCAAAGAGTTTTTCTGTCTTTTCAAAAGTGTTTTGTATTTTCCCCTCATTCTCAATTTACTTATATGTTACCTAAGACTTTTGCTTATAATACTTACACTCCTTGTGTACTGAAGGTTTCTTGCACTTTTTAAAAATATTTCCATCTACAACAAGACTCAATGCAGTGGTCAGCAATGGCATACATTTCACATGATTACTAATTGGTGGAAAGATCATGGAAGCCTGGATTCTCCAAGATTCTTCCACTAGTTTCTGCAGTATAGCTTTAATATTTTGTCCACTCTCTAAATTCACAGAGATTTGGGTAGAACAAATTAAAAAAAAAAAAAAAAAAAAAAAAAAAAAAAAAAGGCCTATCTACATTCCTTTTCCTTTCTTTCATTCCCCCTTTTCCCTCACTGGGAGTCATGCATCCACCAGAGGGCAATGCTGCTGCTAAGAAGCAGCTGATTCCTAAAAATTCAGAACTTCATCAAAGCACTTAGAGAAATTACATCAGTAACTAGAGACAGAAATCCTGATCTAGCAGTATATTTTAGACTGATTTTTGAATGAGGCAAAGGGAACTGATGGACAGAATCTTGCCCAAGACAGAGGGATAAAGCTGTGAGACAAAGCTGGAGAGAAGAAAGCACGTCTTACCCAAGAAAATTTTACCGTTGATGGCAATAGATATTAATACATTTGAAGAGAAGAACTCTAATTCAAATACTGGCAGTGTACCATGATTCAAGACATCAGTGGGATGTGAAGTTTTCCCACCTCACTCAGCTTTTGTTGCTTCACTCTACTTCCTATCAACAATGTCCAAAAGAGTCATTGCTGCCTGCCAGAGCAGCTACAAATTAGTTGATAGTCTTAATATGGGTTTTATTTAGACTCAGAGTGATAAAACCTTGCAGCCCCAAGCTGGCACTCCTTTTGGCAGCTGTGAATGGACCTGATTAATACAGAAAGCAACCCACCTCCATAAATACAGAAATTGTTCAAGCTTGCAGGAACTGTGGCAAAAGACGAAGCACACAAGCTACACCAGCATGAGAAATCTTTCATTAAAAATACAGAAAAGCTGAAAGAGAGTCAGTGGTTCTCATTTAACTTCTCCACACTTCCAGGACAGCAGCTTTGAAAGGCCAGTTAAATCCCTACCTGACAGGCTGACACCACTTTGTCAGTAGAACAGTATTGACTGCAGTGGTTTGCAATCAGGTGTGAAAGTGCTAATGGCAGTTTTCATCACAGCTCAGCTCCTCAGGCTTAAAAAACCTTACATTTCTCTCCTATTATAGTAAAAAATAAAGAAGAAACATTTACAAATTTTTTTTTCTTTCATAGGGAAGTGGCTGGTTAGTAATGAGGATTTCAAAACAGTTTTATGCAAATTTTTTGTTTACTGTCTAATTAGGGTATATTAGAACCACGAGCAATTTAACTTTCGGTTTGCTATGAATGTCCCAGATCCAAAGATGTCTCTTTTCATCCTTCCATTGGTCTAACAGGGCAGGAGCCCAGTGAAATTTTAAAAGTCTTACAGGTTTAGTTTAAAATTTTCTGTGTATCATCAGAAAATTGCTACCTAGCAATAGAACATACCTATTACTGTAAAACTAATCAGAAAATCTTTAAATTAGTCTCTTGACAAATATACATTCTGAGGTACAACAGAATGGCCCTGGAAGCCAGACAGCTGAAGGAGAGACCATGGTTTAGTTGTAATGTTTGTATTCAAGATTTATTAAGCAGAGGGATGTGTGTTATGAATAACTAATTGTGGCATTCCCAATTCTTGCAACCCTGCCACTGTTCAGTGATTAGCCTTGTAACAAACCTAATCAAGCTGGGTTCTCTTTACATCCTTTTCAGATTAGTCTGTCTTTTTTTGTGGTAGGGAACCATGGGGATCAACGCATTGCACTGGTCTTGGAGGGTAGGCCAGGTCACGCATTTCAAGGATTCAGTGTGGTTAGGCTGCTAATTGTTATAGCAGACTTAGCATCTCATTTTGGGCCGCCAAATCATATCCTAGTTGACAACAAAACAAAACAAAATACACCCACTCACACCTTCTTTACAGATGCTTGTTTTCTGTGTCCTAAAAACCTATTTAATTCCACTGAATATGCAGTCTGATGGAAACCTTTCTGAAAAATGCAAGTAAACTCAGTGAAAAAAGAAAAAATGGTTACCTGTAAAGAATTGAATGTGAGAGGACTGATACTTTAACACAATTTTAAAAAAGGACAAAAGTGGTCAACAAACCTGGCAGATGAAGTGCAACTGAAATGAGCCGCTTGGCTTTGAAATTTTTAACTGGTCATTGTAATGACTCTCCATTAGAGCACAGCTCTGTTTCCACCAACACTACTGTTAGTTAGCTAGCTACACCTAAGCATTTGTAGATAAATAAACCACAAGTTTTGATTAAGTATTTAAGCTTTCAAGTCACTTGGTATGAAACACCCCTAGTTTTGTAAAATTAAAACAATTATTTGGTTACTCCATTGTACATTACAAAATACAAAAGCATAGCACCAAGTCTTAGCCCAGTTCATAAGAGCTCTTCAGAGCATAACCAATTATAGATGTGCAGGGAATTGATTACTGGATGCAAGGCTGTGCAATTAATGAAAATAATACCTGAAGCTTGTATGGTGCCAGAAAGATACATTTAACTTACAGTTTTAGTTCCACTCCTTAGCTCTTCTCTTTGATTTAATGTATTTCTCAAGTGAACTTCTCGATATTTAGAGATCTGGCCATCCAAATCATTAATCTTTCATTTATTCATTTATTCTGTCCTTCTGATTGTCTGTTTCAACATATTGCGTGCAATTTTATGCATTAATTGAGGTTGCCTGAAAATGTAATGTTTCCTGCTATCACATAGTGTAAAAGCAGTTTAATAGTCACCTCTCTAAGCTTTCCATAAGTTTAAAACCATTTAGAACAACCCTGTGCTGGCCATGTTTAAAAAATCCAAGTCCATGGAGTGGAGCAGAGAATACAGGATCCAATTAAATTTTTATAAAAGTTACACACAGAGAACTGACTGAAATATGAACAAGGGGGTTAAAATTTACAGGTCAATATAGAGCTACTCATGTCTTGTGTTACTCCCTCTTGGTTTTACAGGGACCTGCAGTGACTTTTGTGTTCCTGAAAACTGGGGTTAAGATGTGTCAGATAAGACACCCACAAACAATCAGGAAACGATTTTGTAATGTAGCTCAGTGAAGTTATTAAATACAGAATGTGGCCAGCAATAGTCATTTGTGGTTTTAAATACCTAAGCATATTTCTGTGGTTAATAAATATACACTTAAAGGAGTTGAAGCTCATATTTAAGTTGTTTTACATTCTATATCTCTGCAGCAGTGTCCTATAGATGAGTTTTTATTGAATAAAACATTGCAACTACTCATCCTGTTACACTGATTTTGTTACTACCTATATCTGCACTACAACTCCACCTGCTCTACAAAACAACTGATGGTTCATGTGACATACAGCCAGCATAAAGATTCATAAATGTATTGCAGCACAATTTTGCTATTCTAAAAGCAGGGTGATTTAAAAAAACAAGCAGATATACATACATACATGAATTTATTGATTTGAAATGTGAATTTAACAACATAATTGGCCAAATGATCAATATTCTCCTATTTTCCCTAGATTAAAAATGAAAAATAAGGCTGCCTATATAGCCTTACTCTGAACAGAGGGAATTTAAGAACTAAATAGCTGTCATCAGATACTTGTCACGTAATAAAAACTATGAATATTTTGATACTAAAATCAAAACTGCAATTATACTTTTAACTATGACTCATTGCTGATTTAGATTGTTGTGATTAAGGATGTTTCTTTATGCATACAAATTATACATTGAGTTTGCAGATTGTGTGAGAATTAGGACAGCGTAGCTAGACACACTGCTGTTAAGTGCTTGGACTTTGTGAGTGATGTTCCTGGAAAACACAATGATTGCTTCTTGAAAGCTTTCCTTATTTCTGAAAGAAATCTGGGGGTTTGGAAGTCTTTATATAAAGAGATGTATAGGCAATGCCTGTATATTCTCATTTACTCTTTTTATTATTTTTTTTTAAGAAATCTTGGTAGTCACAGTGAATTATTTCCCTGGGCAAAAAGTTCCATGTGGGTGGTTGAATGAGTGAAAAACAATTTTTGTATAGGAAATAAATTGAGAATAAGTGGTTTTACAACAATGCTCAAACTTGTACTATCCATCATACTCAAAGGAAACACCATTTGAATAAACACTGCAAAGCAACTCAAATATAGTGACTTACATAAACAAATCAATACAAGCAGACTGCTATTACAAGACTGAATGCAAACAGCTCCTTTTATTAAAAAAGGTTGCTTCTCCCCCATTGACCACCATCTATATTTAACAGAGGGACTGAATTACAAAGATATTCAATACATTTATATACATTTAATATTTAGGCACCTACCACTGAAAGGAATGAGATTTTAGGAAACTTTCCTGTCTGAGCGTTCAGAATCCACTCTGGCTGCCACAATCCCACCATCAGAGATTTTTCCCTTCTGGGACCAAAGCCTGTTCCCCATGGGCAGCTCCAGTGAACCTACAGGTGTCCACTTGGCTCCCTACACACCCCATTCTCACATTTCGACAAGGTTTCCCTACTGGTTCAACACCAGGTTGCCCATACCAGTCCCAGGTACCTGGATCCTTAAAGAAATTTAACAAAGAAAAAGCTTGAGCTGGAGCCTCCAAAGGAGCCCCAAGAAAGGACACCGTGGGCATTTGTTCCCTCAGAGTCTGGGCTCTTCCTGCTGAGCCATCAGCTCCTGCTCTCTTTGAGTGCCCGGTCACCTGTTGGGTCACGGGTCAGTGCTACAGGCTCCAGCATTTCCTGTCACTCAGAGCTCAGACTGCAGCTCCCACTGCAGCTGCACACCCAGCTACCAGTGCTAGGTGTGTTCCCCAACACCCATTAGGATTCAAGTACGTTAAAAATCTGTTAGATCCTCCCAGCAAGTCACCAGATTGTCTTGTCCCAGGAACACCTTTGAAACACCTCCCATTCTTGCACACATGGTGACTGTGTCACACCGGCCTCCCACAACTCCCCTTAGAACCAAAGTCCAAAAATCAGTGGCCATTTCCAATAGTAAAACAATTTCAGTAAACAGTTTTATTCTATCCCATCCCACAGTGCTGTGACACCAGCAATACCCAGCTATCTTAGCTGGAGAGGGCATTTTTGTTCAGACTCTTTCTGAGAAGTGAAGTGTTTTTCATCCTCACCTGTAACAAAGAAGGCTCAATTATTCTCTTCCTTGAGTTACTTTCTGCCAGAGCTTCAGTTCTCAAGTGCTCATCCATACAAACATGCATCCTAATTTGCATTTGTCACTGTTATTTTTAATATGTAAGCCAATTAGAGTTAGCTTTAAATAGAGAAGCCTAATGAGAAAATGTATCCCATAATTAAAAGGAAAAAGAATCAAGAACTTCCTGCCAACATTAACTGCTGATTTTACAGCAATGTTGCCTACTCTTTTCTTCCATCTCTATATTTAAATTTTTTGTGGCTTTTTTTCCCCTCCTAATTAAAAAAAAAAAAAAAAGGTTAAGATATTTACTAAGAATTTCTTGAGATAAAGTTTTCCATGTAGAAACTTTTGAAAGTTTATTCATTGCTAATTTAAGTCTTTTTTCCTTTCAAAAATCTCAGCCTTGTAAAAAGGGAAAATACGTTTCTGCACTGGCAAGAGCTCAATTACACATTCTAAATACTGTACATAATTAAAGCATAGCAGACCATCTTAAATTCACTGGCTGTCCATTTATTAAGATTAAATATACATTTAAAGGAGAAAATTGTTTCCTCTTTGGCTATCTAAGTAAAGATCTATTTCACACCCTTCTCTGTTCCAGACACAAAACTGTAATTAACTGAAGACTTCTATTTTATTTTAATAAAGCCCTGTCAGCAAGCTACAAAGTTTAGTATGCCCTGCTCCTCTGTAGGCATATTAATGAAGAATTGCCTGCCACTGCAAAACATGTGAAATTCCAGCATTTCCATATGGTAAGATACCATGTCAAAAAGGTTTCAGGGCAGTGATTTTCACACTCCATGTCACCTCCATGCCAAGTTCTCTGCACTTAGAAACCCATGCAAAAATGTAATTCCCAATAATTTGTGTAGATATGCAAAATTTCTCACCACATTTTCAGTTGAACTCCTTCTTGACTATTTTAAGAAAAAAAAAAAAAAGAACTGGAGATTAGAATTGGCAAAAACCCAAATTTCAAGTCTCCACCTCAAAGTAGATTTTTAAAATAGAGTTTACAGTTATAATATATATATGCACCATTCCATATAAATAATGAATGGCTAAGGCATGAAATGGATTTGTAAGTGAAATTTTATGATCTGTTTCAGAAGTACCGAAATGCAACCAGTCAATTCTTAAGTGAAAAGCAGCCACTGGGCTTCCCAGAGGACTGTAAAGTAGAGTAGCTCTGACACATGCAAAATTTACTCTACAGTCTACATAAGGAGGTTGATGTTCAAATCCCTGCTTTTATTGAAGCAAAATGAGAAATTTACCCCAAATCTCCTACATTCAGACTTCACAAGTATCAAAAGAATGCTGTAATGGGATTAATACTTACTTAATAATGAACAAAATTGTTCTTTCTTGGACTGGTTCCTAGTCAAAAGTTGTCATAAATGTTTCAATTATTGGCAAATAAATATTGACAAATAGGTGGCTTTTGCACACCTAATGCCTTTAATGCAAAGCTGAGGCATTTAACTGACCCTACAGTTACCAGCTTTACAGTCATGAACACTTGAGGATGGTGATACAGGTTGTTTCTGTGGATTTAATGGGTATAATGACTTTTATTTTTAAGAAAAGGCTGAGATGGAGGACAAAAAATGGGGAGAGTAAAAGGTAAATGTTGACTTTGCAGAAAAGCAGTATGATCTGGATTTTTTTAACAGAAGAATTCTACCACGATTTCTCCAGTTCAGAAAACCGTTACTTCCAGCACCTTTAAAAACTTTCAGTGCATGTTACGTGGCTACAACTTTTCTTGTAGTCAGAAAAGTCACTCAAACTCAAAGATAGATCCTCTTAAAAAAAAAAAAGAGAAAAAGCCTCAAACAACAACAAAAAATCAAATTCTAAACAGAGTTTTAGATTCATTTTGCTTCGACGCTTATTAAAAATAGATGATTTTGACTGATATGACAACATGATAAAAAAGAATTGCTTAATTATGTAGAATATGAATTAAAGTTAATAAGATTCAATTACAGAAAGCATGTTTACAGCACTTACTTGAGCTTGCTACCACACAAGCTGTTCTACTTCTTAACTATTATGAAAAATGTAACATCAAGACAGACACAATAACAGAAACCATCCTGTTATGGTCTCAACTTTGTGTCTTCCACTGAACTGAATGAACTGGAGTCACAGTTTTGAATATAGATAGACAAGAAAAGTCTGTCATTTTAATGAGGCAAAATATCTTAGGCTTAGTACTTCCAGCCATCCCTAAAAAGATCCTTTTTTTTTTCTGAACTTTGCACATTTACATCATCCCCCTCTTATTTGTTCAATGCTGTTAGTCTGTTTTTCTGGTCATCCTTTCCCTTAGCTGGAGACAACATCTCTGAAAAACATTTTTAGGGAAATGCTTAAGATCATTTAGGGAATATGCAAGTTTTGATGTAAATATCGCAAAAAATTCCTCCCAGGTGTGAAAAAATCACACCTATTTTGAGGCCAGTTTCCTGGCACTCATGAATCTTGAAGACCATCCTCTGACTTTTACCTGTGACAATAATTGACTATAAATTCACTCTATCAATACTACTACTTGGGGCCCAAAATACAAATTAGTATTCAGGGGTTACATCTTAATTTTAGCATTAAATCCCTGTTAGTTGTATTTTCTTAAAAAAAAACTTTTGGAAATGTATGTTCCTGACACAATAATTGTCATTATTATAAGTTAAACTGCAGTCTACAATGTCTCAGAACAACACATATTGGGCAAAGGCTGAATCAGAGAATTAAGAACAGATTTTCAGCAGTTATGCTATGCCATCTGTCCTTTAAGTTCTTGTTCTAGCTGGTTTTCAGTCTCTCAGGAGGAGATCAGTAAAATGGATATTAAGATATAAAGAAATAAGCTTTCCTTCTCTCTGTTCTTACATAGGTCTCTCCCTTAACTTCCCTCCCTTACCCTGTCATTTCCCTCCTCCTTTTCTCCATGTTTCTCCACTCTTTTTTCTTTTCTACAGCTGTGCAACAATCACAGCAGCAACTGGAAAGCAATATAAATACACCCAAGGTAGCTTTAAATAAGAGACAGCCAGCATCAGGTGCATCAGTGCATCACAGAAACCAGTGCAGGCACCTGACTCTGTAAAGCTGAGATGCAGCACCAGCAGGTTCAGTTGGGAACTGTGCTAAGATACTTGTCATGCCCACCTGTCCCCTCACCTGATGCACAGAAACCTGTCTGCTGCTGTGGCTCTTTGCAGGCACCTGCCACTGCTCCATGCCTTGTGCCTGATCTCTTTTCCAGGAGAACAGAGTCAGGATCTTGTCCATGTCTCCACTGTTCTGATCCATCCTCTGACTTCTAACCACTTATTCAGGCTCTTCAGAGCTGAGTTAGTTCAGCAAAAGCAGTGGTTAATCAGGGTACACATTTTTTCTAGTTTGCACCTATTTAAACATTTAATCTGTTTGCAAATTTTTCTAAGATAATTTATTTGTACATAATCTGAGGAGCCTGCTTGGACCCACTAATGGTAATTACAGAATGTGAAAAAGGCATATGTCAAATATATACATGGAGAGGACATTTTAATTTTTTTTAACATCCTGATCAATTATAGTAATTAACATTATCTGGTCAACATCACCTAAATGATAGTGCTTCATTCAGAGGAATAAATGGAACCAACAATTATATCAAAGCTATATTTGCTTCCAGCTGATGTGCTGTTACCATGTGAAAATTGTGCCTATTTTCTACAATTCCTTAAATCAGTGGAATGCCTTTCTCCATAGGATGTAATCTGTGAAGTGTCTTTTTAAAATGCAAAACAAACTGGAGAATGTGGATAGCTTTTTAGCTG